>JAXQQM020059118.1:0-42059 GCA_034641835.2 Pinus albicaulis | reverse complement strand
TGGGTAACTGGAAGTGAGTCAAAAATACAGTAGCTAGGTGCTGGCTTTCAGGGTCTTGACCTAGGTTCGGTGTGCAAGGTTTGCCAACAAACCCCTATACTACTGGCCCTTTCAGCAGTGACCTGCTTTCACAGGTCACAGTCTCACCCGAAGTAGTATGGGTGGGTGTTAGAACCAGGTTTCTGCACCCTGAGAAAGGAAGGGTAAGGCAAGCAAGGCTACGTTCTGTTCAAATTACCTTGTTTCTTCGCAGGGTTGATTATGTATCTACTTGCATCCACGTGCACTGTATCTATAGTTATATGCTTTCTATAACATCAACACAGCATTATATAAACAGAGCGGAATAGATCTAGATCCAAGCATTCAGTACATAGACCTTCGCAGCGAAAAGACAGGAAATACATAACACAGCAATTATCAGCAATTCATACAACAGTACTCACAGATTCAGATCTCTAATAATCCTTCGCACTCATTCATTCATCAATATTCCCTTACAATTCCCTTCCCAACCTGCGCACACAGCAGCAGGGTCCGCACACAGCTGGACTAGGATCTCCGTGCACACAGCCAGCAAGAGTTCGTTCCCCGAAAACCCAAACAGATAGCTTAAACCACAGATCGCATCAATAGCTCATCCATTCCTATCCTTTACAATCCAAAATGCATCTCTATTTATAACAATCTAGCCTCAACATTCTTATGGTCCGCAACCCATGGTTTTCGAACCCCTAGTTTACCCTTTGACCCATTACAATACGTGGGGCTTTGACCCGCCCCAAAACCCCTGCGCTATACTAAATATAATAAAAAATAATCAAAATGGACCATTTTCGCAGCTTGTTAGGAGACCCTGTTTCAACACTAGGGCAGTGAAATTATCAAAAGAAGCTCGAGGTAACTCAATGTACCATTTTGCAGCCGGACTTGTGAGCGTACGCTGGAAAAGACGTAGTTGAACAGAATCATCATTCGGGGAGTTTGATGAAAACCATAAATGATAAGTCATGACATGAGTCAACGGGTCTTCCCTAGGGTTTCCATTTAACTTAGGAATATCCGAGGATAATTTGTGAGGTAACACCGGCCACCAAGGAGCATAGTTGATTCGATCATTGGTTAGCCAATTTAAATCTGATAACTCTAAAGTTGCAACAAAGGGAAACTATCTATTAAGGTTAGGTTGAGCATAGCTAGGATATGATGGAATTGCTTGAGCAACAAGTCTTTGAGGACCAACATAAGGAATATGTTGTTGGTAACCCAGGTAGGGGTTGTTTTGATAAGCAAATGCTTGAGGAGTTTGTTGACCAAAACCTGGATATGATACTTGTTGAAATGAAGTTTGAGGCATTTGCGCCTGAGGCTGCCAAGGGGTCTGTCCACCAATGCTATAACCCAAATTAGAATAACTTGGATTCAGTTGAGGATATCTATAACTTAGTTGTGGCTGTGACATCCCATAATGGTAAACCAGCTTGTGAATAAATGATTCCGGGTACAGGTTGTTGTTTATAAATTAACTAGAGGATTTGGAGTCTATGGACCCAATACTTGAGGGTATTGAGTTGAAGGACCCGCTTGAAACGGTTGTTGTACAACATTTTGATTCTGTAATAGGGGTAAAGATGTATTAACAATTGGGAATGATGTGGGTGTAACAGGTTGAACTGGTTGATACGAGTGTACAACCATTTGTGGTTGGATAGGCAGAGTGGGTTGCCATTGACAAACATTCAATTTGACATTAGGTTGACCAAAAAGTGATAGAGTACTATCAAATTTGGTGACTAAAGGTTGCCCCCCAACATGAGGAGGATAATAAGACAGAAAATATTGCTCTCCAAATGCAGAGAGTCCAGTTGATATGGTACTGGATGGTATAGACCCAGAAGGACCAGCTTGATATTTCCCTAATGATGTGTATAAATAATCAAGTCGTTCAGTACTCACTATAGGGTTTCCAGTTATAATATTGGATGATGACATTGGTAAAGTCCATGGTTTTGAAGATGCACCAGAGAAAAATTCAGATAATGATTTATAACCTAATGGGACCATAGGGCCACCATGAAAATATGACTCTGGTGAAGTTGTAAACATAGACGGAGTAGCGAGGGCAGGTATTGACGTAATTGGAATAGATGGCCCAATCGAAGGTGTTGGTTTAGGCATGGTTACTTGACCAAACGTATACCCTTTTGAATTGACGGGAATTTGAATAGGAACAGGATCAACAAAATCAGAGGGTGGTGATTGAGGAAAATACTCGTACAGGTAAAGGTCCTCCCCAAAATGGGTTGGAGTTAAAGGTGTCTTGTCTTGTGGGATTTATTCAATCGAAATTAAACCTGGAAGTATTTCTCCCTCGGGCCCAAAGTATATTTCAAGAGGTTGGTTGTGTAATATGGAAGACTCAATGGCTACAGAAAATTGTGGAATGACCAATGCAGGAACAAATTTCGGTTGGTTGACTTCAGGATTCAGATGTTCTGGAAAAAAGGAGACAGGATCTGGATCAACTTCTGGTTGAACAACGTCGGGTCCAGGAGGTATGGTCTCACTGATTGGATGGATCGTGACCACGGGTAGCTGTGAGGACTCCGTTTCGACAACAGTAGACAAACCGGGATGTGTAGAAACAACTTGAGCTAACTCTGGTATATGGGAAGATGATTCTTCTCCAGAGGTACTGATAGTACTTGATTCAGTAGAATTATGTCACCTTCACCGACCAGGAGTAACCTTTAGTGGTAAAGGTGGTTTCAATGCTAATATACACGAACAATGGGGGAAAGGATTTTTTTCTTCCACGCTTACTCATTTATTTTAACCAAAAAACAAAAAAAAGGGTAATGTCAGGAAAAAGGTTTACCAAGAAGCTGTGAACTATAGAATACCTCCTGGTGAACCAATAAGTACAGGCAAGCAATCTCCCCGAATATTGTGTTCGGTGTATCACAATTTACAAGGTGGCCGACTCGGTTCACTATGGATCAATAGCACCTAAAATTTTTCCTCCCAAATATACCCGAAGGTATGTGGAGGCCCAAGTCTGTATTAGCGTTGTCTGATGCGAAACCGCACATTGAGAGCACCCCCTTATACTTTTTGTACTGTAACACCGCCCAATATACCCGAAAGTACGTGGACGAGCTACGGTATTGTTAGTGTCGGTATCTTCATCCCTCCGTCAGTGATCAAAATCCTCTTGTTGCATTGCATATTAGGTGTCTCACTCGGTCAGCTACATTCCATTGGAGCATGGATCATCTGACGGTAGTGGCTTGTTGCTCATGTCCCTCATGTCCTTTACCTGCTGGCCCATTTTTGTTCATTAAGATCATTTGCGGTCACTTTTTGTCTCATAGTTTGCAAAGAGTCATTTTTAGGGTTTTAGTGTCATTAGGTCTAGGGTTTCATTAATAAGGTCTTCAGAATGCCAAATAATGGTCAGCAGGAACATGAGGAGTTTGAAATAAGGTTTCAGTACTAAAAACTTCATCATCATATAATTAATAATGTATTTTTCTTCAAAACTTTGTTTTGAGGAAAAATAGAGTATTTCATCTTTTTATGTATAAATGTAATGTAATTTTAAGTTTTCTCAGTTGTAAGAATAATTTCACTGGCAACCCTGGTCACCTTTGTCAAGCTCCAGCAAATCCATTCCCTGCAGGACAAACAGAAAGCACATCATTCAGTCAAAAAGCCAAAATGAAGCAAGTTGTTTAAAACAGAGTTTTAAAAAGTGTCAAAATCTGAAACATTACAAAGTGGGTTTTTTTTGAAATGGAGAATTAAATATCTTTGGTATATAAATCATTTTTATGTTTCAAGAGTTCATTTGTATGCCAAGAGGAGAGATTGAGCCAAGGATAAACCGTGTAGAATGAAGGGAGCAGTTTGAAGGAAAATTTGTGCAAGTTTCAGTGCGCGGCGCATTGGCTGGGTGACGCGACGCATTGGACAGGCGCGACGCATTGGGTCGGCCCCCACTGTGTTAAGAATACACCTGTGCGACGCATAGGAGTGGCGCGACGCGTTGGGTTGGTTACGCAACACGTAGGGCCGCAAAGCAATTTCACTATGATTTCTCTTCAAATGTCAAATCTCCTCGGTCACCTCTGGTCCAAGTAAGTCAAGTAACCCCTCCACTGCCAATGAACGTGAATCTTATGATGTCTATGAGGATTTAATAAACAAAAATTCAAACCCTATTTGCTTGTTCAAGAAACATTTCCTTAGGGTTTATAGTTTGGTTTTGTGCCTATCACTTCCACTTCCCCACCTTGTTATTCCCTCATCACTGTTATTCTAGTTCCATCAGCCCATTTCCCTATTCCCCATATCCCTAAAATTCATCTACCCTATTCCATATTCCCATTATCCCATCCTAATTACAAATATCCCAAACCCCAAATGTTGTCCCAAAAACCTAGTGACTACCCCTAAGACTCTTTAAGTCCCCAAATTTCAATTGGCAATACTCTCAACATCCCCCTTACCTTCTCCCTCCATAGCCTCTCACATATTGTCATACATTTGGCAACAAAAACCAAAGACACCAAAACTTCTCATACTCATCTAAGACAACACAAACTTTGGCAAACATGGAGACAGATTCCTCTTATGACCGAGACAGTGACTCTACAACTGAATTGTATGCACCTAGGAGACCTCACAAGGGTGGCAGACATGTGAGGAAGGAGCCTACTTCACTTGCTGAGCTGCAGGCCTGTCCTCTTGCTATTTCATGTTTTCAACAGTAGTCTTGTTATCAGTTTTGTGAGATGGTTGCTAGAGTCCACCACCATCAGGAGTTGGCCAGATTGTTTGTGCTGCATTTACATAATGGCCAAGTCACTCTTGCAGGTGTGACATTCACTTTGACACCTGAGTCCATCTCTCTAGCAACCGGTATTCCAAATGTTGGAGAACAATGGAATAAAAGGTAGCAGGTTGATAGGGAATACTATGAGCCATATATCAAGCCTGGTTTTTTGAGACAACTCAGCAGAGTTTTTCCCTTTCGGTTCTTGAAAGATTCATATTCTCCATTGATGAAACTCATTATCAAATATTTCAGTTGTGAGGGCCGGTTTTCTCGCCTCTATGCCTATCATGTCAGGTTGCTGATGCATTTTACCAGGGTGAGAATGATGAACCTCCCTTAATTCATGTGCCGGAATATTGAGAAAATGACCACCCTCGTGCAAAGGAAAACTCCTGAGGAGCAGTATAACAGTATCTATCACTTTGCACTCATCAAAATTGTGGTTATGCATCAACTTGGTTTGCAGGATATTTCATGGGAGGATTTCATTTCTAATGATTTCTTCACAGCTCCTTAGGTACCTTCGAAGGCTTTTCATGAGGCATGTGAACCTTCATATCAGCAGGAAGGTCATGAGACACAGACCGCTAGTGTGCCAGTGTTTGTCACCTATCAGAGGGGCACTAGAGGATTGTTTGCAGCAGCCAAGCGAGTATTATCTCCACCCGGGGTGGAATGGGTCTCGCTTATTTCATCAGCAATACAGGACAAGGGCAAGAGGCCAATACATGATGAGGGGCCTTCAGGAGGCCAAGATATAAACTTCATACTCATTGATGATGATTTGGGCTCACCAAGCTCAAAGCTGAGAGAGATTATTCAAGAGCAGAAGGCGGAGATAAACACTTTGTCCCTCAAATTACAAAGATCCCAGTGGATAATCAACTACATTGAGCAGAGAAACAAACATTTAGAAGATCAGCAAACTATCATGGAGTTGCAAAATATACGTGAGAATCGGCAAGCTGCCCAAAGGAGCAAAACCGAGATGACATCCATTGAGCAAGAGATTGAGGTTGATCATGAAGCTTGGCTTGAAAGGGTAAATATTCATTTGGAAAAGTTGTTGTAGAAGGAAAACAAAGAAAAGAACATGTTGAGGCACATGGCCAATCATTATTGGGCGAGAAATCATGTTTGCAAAGCAAGGATCAAAATCTTGAAGGCCAAGTTGAAGAAGGCCTCAAAGCGTCGGAAAAGGAAAGATAGACTTCAGATTTTGGCTGAGGCTTCCTTGGCCCAGCATAGTACATGATGGATGACACTCAGCCAAAATTTCAAGAAATTTGGGACACTTTTTGCAAATTTTGATTTTTTGGCCTAAAAATAGATTTTTCAATTCTATGCGTCGCGCCACTTGGCACGCGCTTATGATTAAGAGCTCCTCTTGGTGAAAAATTTACATCTTGGGATTTTTCAAGGAAAATTATGCATGCCTACTTATGGCCAAGAGATTTTGACAGGTCTTGGGCTTCCAGAAGGGTCAAAAACACCCTAAAAATGACCTTTCTTCCCCTTTTTGGACACACAGGAAGCAGTGTTGGGAGAACTCATTTTTGGAGGGGAAAATGGAAGCCAAATTCAGAAATTCCACTTGTTTTGGAAATTATACAGGTAGACCTTTCCAACAAGCCCACTCGGAGCTAATTTGGACACCGGGAAGGCCTTCAAAATCAGCTCCAAACTGGCGCGACGCATAGAGAAATCAAGCGCGGCGCATTGGGGATTTTTGCTCATTTTGGACTCAGTAACTCTGTTTTTCGCCTAGTTTTTGACATTTTGACTTTCTTATTTCCAAATGTTAAACTCATGATTTAATTGGATGTATTTTGATGGATATTGATGTAATTTTGTTAAATTTTTACTCATGGAGGTAGATTCATCCATCAAAAGGTGAATTGTAATTGAATGAATCAGTTTCCTATCTTATAGAGGCAAGTTGTTCCACTGCCTATTTTCCAGTTCTCAGTTTAGATCTTGTTGAAACAGCTCCTAAACTTGTGAGCTCAACCCTTAGAGGCTGGGGATGAGTTAGTGTTGTCTATATCTTGTGGTTTTTCAGTCATTAGTATGGTTGGACACTGGGGATTGCTTTGAGCATCATTGTACATTCATCTTTGCAGTTTGGCAAAGGAATAGACCAGGGTTTGCCGCACTCCTTGGGATTCATGTGGCTCTTTGTTTTGATGATGTATTTCTCTCTGTTAATGTAAGTTTACTGGTGTTTTATGTGTATCATTTTCCCTCTTATTTCTTCTCAAGTTAAACAAACAAGGATAAAGGTGGAATTCATTAAAATTTGCAGTGCTCTACCTAGGGTTTGTTTAATTTTCTATTTTTTCAACTGTTTGAAGATGATTCCTGAGAGTTTCTTGCCCTCTTCAACTCCTCACCGGTCTAAGCTATCCATTTCATTCAAAATTGAAGTGTCAAAACAATTTCCTACCTTGCCCCATTCAGATCTCTGCAAAAACTAGGCCTCATTCCCCAGACCCAAAATCTGCTTTTCCCTTTGATCCAACAAACACCCTCAAAATCAAATCAAACTCTTTTACATATATACCTAGCCTAAAATCAGCCTTTATTCGAATCATCTCAAGCCTCTTTACCGATATTTTTGCCGATATTTTTGCCGAGATTACAAATAAAGAGAGAGCTCCTCCCGATCTCGGGGTAGGGCTAGCTACCGTGTTGCTGCTCGATGTTACCCTAGACTCGCCTTTCTTCACCCGGGAGGTAGATTTAGGCCATTACAGTATACTTATATACGTGGAGGAGGTATCACACTTGAGGTATCACACTCCTAATGTATCGCAGAATTAACGATACCGCTATGTTTTTACAACACCGGAACATGTCTCTACTCTGCACCTTTCTAAATGTTATCGTTATGGTTCCAATGCTTTGTTAGGTAAATTGAGATAAATTTTAAGTTGATCTTGTTTATCAATTTTCCTTTCAAGGTTCACCGCGATGATGTATTGGAAATTCCTAAAATGCAAACTAAAATAATAAGCAATATTTCACTTTTAGTTTTTTAATGAAAATCCTAGCTACTAGAGGGAAAGAGCAATCAATTTGAGAGCAAACAAATCAAAGAGCACAAACTAAAATGCAGCTTTCCTAATTGTTCCTTTTGCAAAACACACAATCCACTACATGAAAATGTAGGTTTTTCTTTTCAATCCCTTTAATGTTATGAATGTAGAAAAGGAAACTAAGTGCATGAAATCAACAAAAACAAATGCCTTTTACTTTTGAGAAATGAAGAATTAAACAAAAATTTCTCTTTTGAAGGAAAAATGAGGAATTTAACAACAATTTCTCCTATCAGGAAATGAAGAATTTACGACAATTTCCTTTTCAAAATCAAATGGATCTAATGCAGCAATGAAAATACTTTGAAATGAATTCGTCAATGATAAAGAAAATCGCTTTAAATAAGCATTGAACAAACTATTATTTAAAAGGAGGAAGAGGTAGATAAGGTCACTGGTCAATATGAGGCTTCAGGCTCTTCAAAACACAGCAGAAAACAAAATAAAATAAAAAATTCAATGACAAACTCAATGGAAATTGGATGGTTTCAGGGGGCAATGAAGTCTCTAAGGGGAGATAGTGCATTGCAAAGCAGCCTTGAATAGGAGACAGTGTTATGCAAAGAACTGTGTCCTGTCCAACAGTGCGTTAGGCACAGTGTACAATGAAAAACATAGTTGTTTAACACAATTCAAATGCAAATTTGGATTTAAAAAGGCCTAATCTTTATGAGTAAATGCTACTGGGTGATTAGAGAAAATCAGAGGAAAATACACTAACGATGAAGGGTAAATTCCCCAGTGGAGTCGCCAATTTGTTATGTGGAATTATGGATTACGGATAAACATTCTTCCCTAGATGTAGTGCTCATCTATAACAAGAGGTTAAATAATTTGCAACTACTTTTCCTAACTGTAAATAGACACACTGAACAGATCAAAGAACTTACTTGGAGTCCAAGCGCTTCCTATTCTCCTTCTGTAGCTCTTATTGTAGCTTCAAATCTAAGCTAGATGTCCGAAAATATTTCCTGCAAGAATGAACACTAAACAGCAAAAGATAGCAATAATATAGATTTTTATTCAACTTAATTAGTTAAATCATTGAAACATAAACCATATACATCAGATAAGAATTCATAATATGGACAACATGAGCTTATACAGATACATATGTGGGAAAGTAAGCAGCAACCTTTATTAATGGATAGAAGGGGAGGTTACAACCCAATGATTGATTTAGTGTCACCATCTCCAGCAGCATCCCAGCCTCATCACAATGCACATCTCTCCAGCAGCATGTCACTCAAATAAATTCCTCAATTGAAATTCCACCAGCATTTCTCTACTCAAATCCTTCCTTCTCAAGAACTAGGATCTGTGCTCAATTTATAGATGAGTTGAAGGTAGTTTTACAATCAATGACTTTCTAATAATAGGCAAGGCACGTTCCCAATCTTGTAGATGTCAAATGGACACATGGATTCGAAGTTTGACACATGTGAACTCTTCTAGAAGGCACTGGCCAAGTGGAGATTCCAGAACAATGAGAATTTCACTCCTAGTGTGACCAACGCACCTATGAGTGTCGGGAAGTGCTTTGCAGAGCACCTTTGAATGGAGGTACCTGCATATGAAATGCACTTAGTCCCTTGAGAGGCAGTGTTGGTAAGCTCTCATATGTTATAATATAAACTTCAAATCTTGGAAACCTTTGCAAATGGAAGTCATGTATGATTTGTCTTGTTCTTTGTCTTAGGGCATGTAGCAACTGAAATGATAGGGGATGATAGACCATATTCATTGGTTCTGGAGATGATGTCCAGTTAACCAGGTCATTGGGAATGGTGCCCAAATTTACCTATAACTGAGGATATGTAGACTATGACAAAAGTCTGGTAAAGAAGAAGACCCTTGACAAAACATATCATTAGTAGATGTGTCAATCTGAATAAAGGATTTTGATGCCTACAGGAAGATGTCATGGTGAAAGATCATCACTAAGGTAAAAATAAAAAATAAGTTCATATGTATATGTTTATATGGATGAATTTTTGCAGGGCTGCTAATCATGATAAAGGATGTGTGATCCTTGGAGATGATTTGAAGGAAAGTAGCATGGCATAACAGTGGACCAGATAAGAAATACTAATGAATCACATTATGATAGAGGACATGTCTCGTGACTGAAAGTGATGGATGATATGTTCCCTATGAAGCCAAAATTTGAATATTCCTCAATATCAAAATCCATGACATCGAGGGGAGGAATTATTCATGAGTAGTTGGGTGTCTCACCATTGCTGCTGCAGGACCCTGTTTGAGAGGGAGCCTGGTGGTAAGTTTCTTACTTGGAAGAAACTTGACGTATGTCCTTCTTGAGTTGAGAGGGAGTTACGTATGTGATTATCTAATACATGTGTCATGCACTAGACCAAGACTAACGGTCATAAGTCTTAGTGAAGGCCATGTGGGGAGAATGGATAGACACATTGTTTTGGTCTTCACCTCAAAGAAAAAATGGAGGATTGGGTAATCATTTGGCATTTGATACTCTTTGAGAATGAGATAGGGCATTCAAGATAAGAGTAGTTGAGGACCGATATTCTTTGAGGGTTGGCTACTCAATAGAAGAATATTCCAATAAGGTCATACTCTGGGAACACCTGGGTGGAGTATGTACCTTGGAGAGACAATGACTATGGTGTCTCTAAGTCATGTTTCTCGCCAGTATTGTAGCCCATTGTCTCGTTGAGATATGGGGTTTCTAGTCAAGGCCTTGCACTAGGAAAATTTTGGTTGATAGGATGCTATACAGATGTGATTACCAATCTGATTCTTCTTATGAGATTCTTTAGTTTGAAATTGACCATGTACCTGTATGAATACCTCCCTAGTAAACAGGGAGTGTTGAAAAGTGTAACTAGGATATGTCTTCATATTGACTATGTAATTATGTATTTATGTAAATGAAGAAGACAAATATAATAATATATATATTTTTGGTATGCTTACTTCATGGGTTTCATGAGAAAGGCTTTATTATAGGTCAAGTGACTTCTTCTTGATGTCCTTTAGGAATCTGTCTTCTGGTCATAAATGTAAAGGGTCATATATATGGAGGGTCAAGTCAATCTAATATGCCTGAAGGACCTTATGATATAAGCTCAGAAAGATGCCTCATATAAGCATTAAAATTCTCCTCAAGAAAACCTTCATGTTGGTCTATAAAATTGTGATCAAGTCGGCCCTATATTAAATTGACAGGTTAGCTTATTAATATATTGGGATAACTATATATACCCCTATATATACTGCACAAAAAACATATAATTTTGAGGATTACTCTGCGGTTTCAACAAAGTTTAAAAGGTGTGGATTACAAGAAGATACAACGAGGATTACACTTGAAAAATTGCAGATTTCAGGAAGGTTAAAAGTTTGGATTAGTTCTGAAATGAAGTACAGGATCGGGGTATGAATTTCAGTGCGTAGAAGAAATTCAAGCCAGAAAATTAAGTATTGAACTGTGGTGCGAAGAGAGGTGCCATATCAGCGAAGGAAATTAAGTCTTATATTTGTCTATGGGCTATATAATTCAAATTCATCTCAGGACTATTGATGGTTATATCAAGGAAAAATAGTTATGTGATCAAGGGTGAATCAAAGGTTTGTTCTAGTGCAAGGTTTGAAGGGTGATCTACTAGGAAAGGGAAGGACTAAAGGTCTATTGTTTTGAGAGAAGTGTGCTTAGTATATCTTTGAAAATGGACAAAAGGGAAATATCACTATAGCAAGCTAAGGATAAAATACTTTGAGATAAAGAGGTACAAATAAAATGTCAAGGAATCATATTGTCTAAAGACTAGGAACCGAGCTTTCCTGGTGGTGGTGCAGAGCAGTGCAGAAAAGAAGATCATCATAAGAAGTCTAGTGGAGTAGAGACAAGGTCTCGAAGGCATACTAAGGTCAAGGGTCTAGGTCATGGTCATGGTACTTGTCAATTTAAGATCTATAAGAATAATTCCTTATGGGTTTTCCTCTCTAAGAGGGAGAGGTTTTTCCCTGGCTCTAGGAGCCTAATTCTTGTGTCTCATGTATTTTGATAATTGACTTGATGAAATACTAAATAAGCGAAAGAAGAGAAGACGTAGGTAACTCAAGTAAGCACACAAGTAATTATCAAGAAGATAATTTGAATTAAACACCAGCCCTCCAAATTCTCAACAAACTTTTCATTCTCTTGTCATGAATTGGCTAGGTTATTTTCTAGCTTTTTCACCTTGTTAATCATATGCTCAATTTTCTTCTTTGTTTCAACGAATAATGTAGATCCTGCGGAAGCTATCGTCGTCGGATTGTTAATTTATATGGCATTATATCTCTTTCCATGGTTACCAATATTAGTTTGGATGATTCTCAAGCTAATCATATATTCCTTTCTTAAACAATATTGTTTAAGCCCAAGTCCAATATGAAACTTGAAATATTCTAGCACTCGCCTCATCTTCAACCAAAGCTTATACATGGACCTGTTGTGGTAAAACACAACCCCCCCATTTTTGACTTGTTCACTTCAAATAATGGGGACCCTTTTTATAAATTTTTGGCTAAGCACCTTTTAGGATTTTATTTAACTAATTATCCTACGCTTTTGTTAATTTTCATTTTCTTTGGATTCTTGTTTTGATTGAATCGATTTTTTATAAGCCTCCCATTGACGCTTGTTTCGCCTCATTTGGTCAACTGGTTTAAAAATGGTACTCCTTTGAAGTACCATCATTTTTCTAGTCTGGGTTAAAAATGCTATTTTTTATTCTTTTTCAGAGTGGCTGTAGTTTAGAAAATTTCATAGCTAAACTAAACATCATTAAAATAAAACCAAAAAAAATAAAAAATTATTACATCATCGGATCCGTCGCAGATCGCAGATCGCAAATTTCAGATCCATCGCAGATTGCAAATCACAAATTCGAATCCGTCACAGATCGCAGATCACAAATTTCAGATTCATCGCAGATCGAAAATCGCAAATTTCGGATCCATCACAGATCGCAAATCGCAAATTCGAATCCATCGCAGATCGCAGATCACAAATTTCAGATTCATCGCAGATCGCAGATCGCAAATTTCGGATCCATCGCAGATCGCAAATCGCAAATTTCGAATCCATCGCAGATCGCAAGATCGCAATTTCGCAATTTCGGATCCATCACAATTTTTAGAACATGCACATTTAAAAAACCCCGATCCAAGGTTCTTGCGATATGCGCTGTGTTAAAATTTTTTTAATATAAAGTTTTTGTTTCACCTCACGTCACCCTCACCTCACACTCCACTCACCATATCCTTCCACAAACTTACATGGATGAATTAATGAGTTTTGATTGATTTCAATGGTTTGTTTTATGGATTTTGGGTTTGGATTGATTCCAATGGTTTGTAAATTAATTTTTATATTTTTATATTATAATTATAATGTTTATTATAATTTTAATATAATTTGAATTATAATATTAATCATATTTAAATTAACTTTTTCAAATCATTCGTATATTAATTTAATTTTGTAACTTAATTAATTTCTAAATTAGATGATAATTAATTAAAATTAATTGTATATATTAGTTAGTTAATAATTAATTTAGAATTAACTATTATATAATTAGAATCTAATTTAGGATTAAAATTCTAATTAAAAATTTTGATTTTTAGGCCAGCAAACAGAATTTCCAGATTTATGCCAGATTTGACTCATCAACTTTGGAGGCTCATATAATGAGTTTTAATTTACCAAATGAGGCCGAGGATGGCTCATTGGAAAGATAAAATCAAGGAGAACATTTCTGAGGAGGTTCCACTAATAGATTTGGTCATTAACTGGGTCAAAAATCATGCAAAAGATCAAGCTCCAAATTTCTAAAAACAAAATCAATTTTCTGATTTATTTTCTGCATTTTCATTTGTCCAAGCCTCTTCTAATTGCAGATCCATTCGTCAATAATATCCTTGGCCAATTAAACCATCCTAGGCATCAATAGAGAGCTTATATTTTATTTTCAATTATTTATTTAAATAGAATTTGATTGGATTTGTTTTAAATGCCAGAAATGATATTTTGTTTTTATTGATTGCATTTTAATTTATTTTGATTTCTTTTTGCAGGAAAACAGTAGAAGATATATGAAGAAAAAGACCTCAATCAATGAGAAAGCTCCAGCAATTAAAAGATTGGAATTTTTGAGCAAATAAAAGTGATTGGGCAGATTTTCTTCAACAAACTTTCATCTCAAGAATTCCTTTGCAAATATTATAAATAGCGGATTGCAGAATGGAATAGTGGGCTCTCCTCTGCAATTCCAGACTTCTAAAAGCATTTCTATAATATGAATTTAGAATTGTAGATGGGGAGGAGAGAAAATTTCAGATCTGAACATTAATGAGGGTTTATTCTTTATATCTTGAATTATGCATGATGGGCAGAGTTTGCATTTCTGCAGCTCTAGTCTTGAAAGCAGAAATTCAAATAATGTAAAGTATTGTTAGAGACCAGGATTAGAGAAGCAGATTCAATTAACTGGTATTTTTGGCATTTCTGTATCAAATACTAGTTTCATTTTTATTTTAATAAAATTGTTGTTTCATTTTATTCATGTTTTGGCATTTCTGTTGATATGGATAATTTGTCTCAAATTGTTAAGTATCTCTGCTCTTATGAATTAAACTCTGATTTTTGAGTAACCATTACTCAGAAATCTGTCTTATAACACTGATTTATTAAATAGTAATGTGTTGTGAATTTCTTCCACATATTATTGTTTAATTATTAGTTTGACTGATATGATAATCGATATCATTTTTGTGAATTTCTTCCTGAGTGTTGTTGATTTATTATTTTAGTCAAATGGTCTCAATAGAATGTGTTTTGGTACTCACAAATGTGAGCTAATTGAATTTCTTCGTTAGTTTGACATTAATTAAAAGCCAGACATATTTTAATTCTCATCACTTAATTATCTTGCTCTTAGTTGGGTTAGATTTTCATCTACCTAATTGAGATAGGATTTAGAATAGTTTCTTTTTGCTTGCATTATAGAATAAGTTTGCATTTAGATTAATTTCTACATTCTTTTAAGTCCTCTTCTCGAAGAGGCAAAATCTTAGTTGTGGTTTGGCTGAACCCAAATCAGCTTAAGGGTCATTCTCTTGCCTGATCAGCAAGAAGAATTGATCTGATATCCCTGTCTATTGGTATTTAAGGAAACATCATAAATCAATAGCGATAGGGAAGAGGTAACTGGACCTAGTTAAACCAGTCGGAGCCACTATCATAAACGGAAAAGGAGTTGTATTAAGGTCCGGACCGGGTGGTTATCCCCCAATGTTGTAGCAGCGATTTTCGAGGCTTCAACATTTTTGGCGCTAGAAGGAGGGCCTGAAACTTGTTGTCTGTTGGAGTCTTTTCAATTTTAACACTTTATTTAATCATGATGGCTCCTCTTAAACTTCCAATTTGGAGTTGTATCCATAGACGTGCATCTTCCAATACTCCACCCGAAGTGGTAAGACTCTTGTCTCAGGTAAAGTTTAATGGTGAGAGAAATTCTTCTGCTTTTAATCATGTCCTTCAATTTATTCAAAATGTTTCAAATTATGATTTTCAAGGAATTGATGAAGGCATTTTATGTAGAATTTTTACTCTCACATTTGCGGCAAAAGCCAGAAACTGGTGTAGAACTCTTCTGGTTGCCTCAATTCACAGCTGGGATCAATTTGTTACAAGTTTCATTTGTAAATTTGACCACTATGATTATGATCAGGTATGTGATGAAATTGAATATCTACGAAATGAAAATGAATCTGTTAGAGATTTTAATATTCGATTTCATTTGAATTGTTTAAAATTTAATGTCAAAGATCAACCTATGAAAGAAGAATCACTAGATTGGTTTGAACATAATTATTCTCTTCCTCCTATTACCGATCCATATGAAATTAGTTCAAGCTTTGTTCCATCCCCTTCCAATATAAATGAGAATTCCAATTTGGGTGTGCAAATAAATTGTGATGAAGAGGGTTCACAAAGCTTGGAAAATATTTCTAATCAAATGCAAGAAGACAAAAACAACAATTTTGGAGAAAGACCTGCATTGGAATCTGAAATTTTCTCTGCATTAAATTCAGAAAATCAGATTGCAAATCAGCAAGTGCAAGCAACAATCAAAGTAAGTAATAGCATGCAAACTGCTGTAAAAATTTCTGAATCTTTTCATGATGAGCAAATGCTGAAATCAGAGCAGCAAAGCAATCTTCTTCAAAAAAGCATGAGTACGCAAAGGAATGATTTAGAATCTGAAATTTACAATGAGCATAATGTACAAGAGTTCTCAAACCGAAACATTTTTAAATGCATTATTTCAGATTCACATTTTTCCCTTTATCCTAATATTTTTAATGATGGTAATTTTTCCCCTCTTGGTGTTAATGATATTTCAGAAAATACAGAGGCTGATCTAAATGAATTACCATTAAATTTTTATCAAGATAGAGAAGCAATTAACGATCATTCTTTTTCTATTAATGAACATGAAATTCTTGTTCCTCCTTGTTTAGATATATTGGATGAGATTGAAGGGAATTATAAAGAATCTTGTGAAGTCATTTATGATAATTACTCTGACATAGAAGATGTTGATTTCTATTTTTCTCAAGAGAATTCTCATAAGAAAATTCAAATAACATCTAGGAATGAGGAACATTTCAATTTAGAAATTATTTCAACTAATCCTCATTTTAAAGCAGATAATCATCTTCATGATTTCACTATTCAAGAAAATATTCCAATTTATGATTCATATCATGATCAAGCTTTCATTCCTGTTCATAATCATAAATCTCTTTCTAATTCACAAGTTGGAATTCGAAATTACTCAAATTCCATAATTCTAGCCAATCCTTTTGAAAAAGAAATTATTTCAAAACAATCCCAATTGTGCTGTAACATTAGTTGTAACAATAGTGATTTCCTTTTATTTTTGTTTCCTCACTTATTTTGTATTAAATCAGATTTATTTTCAGATTTTATTTTTCAGATTTTTGATACATTACGCTGGCATATTGAGCACTTTACTATCAAACATTCAATTGATGCATTGCCCTGTTGGAAAATTGAAGTTTTATATTATAATCAAAAACATCAAAATCTATTTCAATTTCAATTTCAATCAATGCTAATGTTTTATCAAAAGCTTCTATCTTCTCAAAGGCAATATCAACAAGAGAATGTATTTTTAGAAGTAATCCAATTTAATTAATAATTTTCCATTTCATTTGAAAGATTTCCATCCATTTTTCATCGATTCATTTGAAAAATATTTGGAAATTTTTCCTTCATGGAAGATTGTCAATAGCTTAACATTTACACATAACACTAACAGTTTCTTCCAGGCCTTTGAATCTAAAAGCTCATATCTACAATCTGGCCTTTCATCTCCTCTTTTGAACATTTCCCAATTTTTAATAGAAATCCATCCATATTTCTATGATCCAATTGGTATTCAATTGGAAAGAAAACTTCATGAGAAGGAGATTTTAGATAAGCTTCTAACAATAGTTGTACATTCTGATTTCAGGTTTAATTTTCTTAGTTCAATTAGATTTGTATTTTTATTACTAACATTTGAATTGTACATACATGCAGGGATTAAAATGAGAAAATGGTTACATTGGAAATATGATTATACCTAGTCATTTTTCAAGTATATGGTTAGAATAGGAGTAGAATTAATTTAGTTAGTTTGTTTTATATAGTTAATTTATTTTTAATAGTTCTGTAGATTAAAAATAAAACAAAGCAATCAGCCATTTTCATACATGTTCAACGAAAACATTTTCTACCAATCAGAAAATTTTAATTCTTGCTTTCCTTTTTCAATTTTCTTACAGGAATACCTCTACTCTATCTATTTTGAATAATCTCTTGATTAAATTCAATTAAGGTTGCACTTGGCATCAATCGCCTCAAAGCCACTTTTCTTAATATTCGGGATTTCCTTCTAAGACTTTCTTTTGAAATTTATATGATAAAAGTTTTGAGGATATAAAAGTTTCATAATATCTTCCTCGAAATTTGTTAAATTGACCTTTAGGATGTCCATTTTGCTGTGTGCACACATTCAAATCTGTTTTGACATTTTTCCACAATTAGTGGATTTAATCCCATTCGGACCTTTAGTTTATTATCTGATGTTGTAATACGCATCATATTTATTTAATAAAGGCATTATTGAATAGTCACTATAACAATATAGATTTTTCTCAAGTCAATTCAGAATGACCAGAGGTAATAAATTGTTGTTTCAATTCAAAAGGGAAGACTATTTTCATATTTATTTCTGGTAAATTTTGTATTTCCTGAACATGAACAAGCAGATTTTATTTAGGCCGATTGCTCACCCTGACTTAGAATAAATGATGAGATGATTTTGAACAAAGTCAGAATTTTGATAAATCGAAGGAATAATTTGAAGATTCATGAGGTAAAATCTACAGACAATTTCCTTCCAGGTATGCATTTACAAGTTCATTTTCATCTATTATTAGTTTATCTTTTCTTTAGTTTATTTTTTATTCTTTTTCTGTTTTAATTGCAGGTTTTCATTTGTTTTCAAAACTTGAAGTAAGCAGAAAACCCATTTCAAATTTGCAATAGGTTTCAGGGAAATTTTATTTTGAGAATTTGAGCATTTTTAACTTTGCTTTCAACCATCAGAAAACCCAATTGAAATTTCAAGCAATATTATAGGATTCAACGTGATTTTCATATTGTTGATACTTCAGTGAAAATGTTTGCAATATTCTCAGCCTGCTCATCTTCGTCAATCATTTCATTCCGATATCACATCATCCACTTCACAACCATTTGTAGCGAAATGTTTCATCGGAAGTAGCTCTTAGCAGTTTTGATAACAAATTGTTCATAAAAGATCTCCGATGTATTACTTCACTCATATGCCATATCGCATTTCGCATATCTGAGGTTTGTAGTTGAAGTATACTTCCATTATCATGAATTTCCTTTACCAATATTGCGACGACCACATAATTATGGACCCGATATGAAATTCAAATCAAGTTTATAAAATATCGCGTCCATTCAATCGCAAATAATGGTAGGAGCATAACTTTAAAAGGGTCGATGTCTCAGATCCGATATGTTATTAAATTTTCATCATAAAGCTATCGGGTCCACTCTTCATCGCATATCGGCATCGCAAGAATCATATTGTATTACATCGGGTACCAAAACATTTACCAATCGTCGATTAGCATCGCCAATTAGAAATTGCCGATATCGCAATCGCTTCATCGCATTTTTAATTATGCTCACATCACAATTCAGAATCTGCGATGTGCGATGTGCAATAAGGGAAGCACAATGTCAATATTCCCCGATCCCCAATATAATATATCTTTAATGATGTGATCGCTTCATTTCATTGCACATGTTCTCATTACATGTTTTCATATCGACAATTTGCCATTGCAATCTCTGATGTGATAGCTTTCAATGCATGCCTCTGAGCCATTAACATTTAATCGATATATGGCATAGCAACAAAGGTGAAGTCTTGCAAATTAAAATTGAAGCATGGTGAAGAAACATGTGATGCGAATCATCTAATACAGCGATGTGTTATTTTAAAAGCGAGCTTGGGTAACCACTATGGTAAGAAAGCAGCTGATGATAAATTTGCGGCATATTCAAATCATTTCGATTTCTCATATATTTCAGTTTTAAATATATAATTCCATAATTAAATATGGAATTCAAGACATCTCTATTTTCATATTTAAATTTTATTATTTTGGATTTGGTCTTGATTCTGGACAATTTATAAAATCATGAAGTTTATATGAAACTTATAATATTTTGAGAAACATTCGTTACTGCAAATTCGCATTCTCATTTCTGATGCATTTCTTTTAATTTCAATTCCCTTGAGCACTAAGCATTCCATTTTTACATTTTACTGCTTGCTTTAGTGTAAATAAAATAAATAATGATTTTGAGTTATAGGATTTTGGTTAGTTTGACTTCTTCACATTTTTAATGTTAATTAAAATAAGAAGTTAGCTAGTTTGGAGAAACTGATACCTTTTAGGTAAGATCAAAAGCAATCATCCAATGGTAAGATTCATGTACCCACTTTCATTTATTTCCATTTCGTTACTTTAGTTTCAGTTTTGTTTTTCTGATATATAAATCTGTTTTGCAGCTCTTCATAAAAGCTTCCAATCCTCCGCCAGATCATATTTTCGAAGTCCATACTCTTCTCCTGGCTTAATTTCAAGAAGCAGCGATAATCCTCATTGAAACAACTACGCTAGGAAGTTTCTGAACCTTTAATTCGTTTCTTTAAGCATTCCTTTTTATTAGAAAATGATTAAGATGATGCTTGGAAACAAAAAGATTGATATCAGACAAAAAGTACTCATTGTGGCTGAATTTTATCGTCATTGCTATCTAAAAAGCCTAAAACACTACAACCCTGCAAGGTATGATTTTTCTAAATCTCTACATAAGAATGATTGATTACACGATTATTTCTTTCTTCATATTGTTGAGACATTGTTATAAACATTCTTGTTTGAGTTTATCTTGCGAAACTTGAATTTTCCTTTCCACTTTTAAATTTCTTCATTTTTATTTTTGTTTGTTAGTTTCTTTCTTATTTTAGAATAAGAATTCTTTTCCTTTGATTCTCAGTTTTGATTTTGGTGACTTTGCCATGATTTATATGGAAGGCCTTCTTGTTACCTAACTATGGTCAGCATACATGGAGAAAAATTGTTAATAGTCATCTATTAACTTTTTCTTAAATCTCTTAGTAAAGTTTGATTTTCTTATTATAAAGATAGACATACTTAAGGAAGAGATTACCAATTTAGAGAAGTTGGCAAAGTATCATAAAATCTGGAGAAATTTATTTTTCATCAAAATTGTAATCATTTTGAGATTTCAATATTTTATTAAGATCTTTCAAAGTTTTATTATCAGTCAAGAAAAGTTATTTTTAACCAAGTAAAGACACTTTACAGCAAAGCACCTTTTAACTCTGAAATTGTCATTCTTAACTCTTAAGGAGTCAATGATTCTCCCTGTCCCGAAGAGTCTTATTTTTCTAGAGTATAATCCAAAGATATATTTAAACTTAAAAGATAAGAGGTCTCATCATGAGCCTGCTTACCATGATCATAGGGGAAAAATAGGCTGACATTACCAACACTGCTAAACAAACCAGGGTAATGGCTTATGATTGCAAACAATTATAAGATAAGGGGTCTCATCACGAGCCAGCTTGTTCAGTCCAATTATAACCAGTGAATGGCATTGTCAACTATCTGGCTACCAAACCAGGACAATGACTTTTAAGATTTATAATTATTTAAAAAAAAATAAAAAATAATAATAATAATATAAATGGATTTATCTCTAGGTCAATAATTCTTAAAGATATGGGATTCTGAATCATTGGTGATTAAAAGGTAACCCTGTCGAGACTATAGATGTTTGCTGGCAACAATGGCTCTACCTGTGACAAATGAGTATATTTTAAAAGCTAAGCTGTAAAGTGACCCTTGCTTTATCTCTACAACTAATTAAGGACTGATATAGAGTTTTGAAATATTTTAATTTATGAGGAATTTTAAGAAAAATTACAGTTAGATGATTCTTTCTTTTATTTAGACTAATGAACCTAGTCAAGCATTTTAAGTATAATTCTCTTTTCTTTAATTATTTTTACTTGAATTTTAGGAAAATCTCATTCATATCAAACAGAGATAACTGATTCTTCTCCCGTGTGTCGCCATTGTTGTGGTAAAACACAACCCCCCCATTTTTGACTTGTTCACTTCAAATAATGGGGACCCTTTTTATAAAATTT
The DNA here is from genome assembly GCA_034641835.2 of Pinus albicaulis. Classification (NCBI taxonomy): domain Eukaryota; kingdom Viridiplantae; phylum Streptophyta; class Pinopsida; order Pinales; family Pinaceae; genus Pinus; species Pinus albicaulis. Next base: position 20,232 of record JAXQQM020059118.1, on the reverse strand, counting down.
TGGCTAAACACCTTTTAGGATTGTTATTTTAGTTGATTATCCTACGCTTTTGTTAATTTTTTATTTTCTTTGGATTCTTGTTTTGATTGAATCGATTTTTTATAAGCCTCCCATTGACGCTTGTTTCGCCTCATTTGGTCAACTGGTTTAAAAATGGTACTCCTTTGAAGTACCATCATTTTTCTAGTCTGGGTTAAAAATGCTATTTTTTATTCTTTTTCGGAGTGGCTGTAGTTTAGAAAATTTCATAGCTAAACTAAACATCATTAAAATAAAACAAAAAAAAAAAAATTATTACATCATCGGATCCGTCGCAGATCGCAGATCGCAAATTTCAGATTCGTCGCAGATCGCAGATCGCAAATTTCAGATTCATCGCAGATCGCAGATCGCAAATTTCAGATCCATCGCAGATCGCAAATCGCAAATTTCAGATCCATCGCAGATCGCAAATCGCAAATTCAAATCCATCGCAGATCGCAAATTGCAAATTTCAGATCCATCGCAGATCGCAAATCGCAAATTCGAATCCATCGCAGATCGCAGATCGCAAATTTCGGATCCATCGCAGATCGCAAGATCGCAATTTCGCAATTTCGGATCCATCGCAATTTTTAGAACATGCACATTTAAAAAACCCCGATCCAAGGTTCTTGCGATATGCGATGTGTTAAAAAAATTTTAATATAAAGTTTTTGTTTCACCTCATGTCACCCTCACCTCACACTCCACTCACCATATCCTTCCACAAACTTACATGGATGAATTAATGAGTTTTGATTGATTTCAATGGTTTGTTTTATGGATTTTGGGTTTGGATTGATTCCAATGGTTTGTAAATTAATTTTTGTATTTTTATATTATAATAATTATATTATAATTATAATGTTTATTATAATTTTAATATAATTTGAATTATAATATTAATCATATTTAAATTAACTTTTTCAAATCATTCATATATTAATTTAATTTTGTAACTTAATTAATTTCTAAATTAGATGATAATTAATTAAAATTAATTGTATATATTAGTTAGTTAATAATTAATTTAGAATTAATTATTAGATAATTAGAATCTAATTTAGGATTAAATTTCTAATTAAAAATTCTGATTTTTAGCCCAGCAACAGAATTTCCAGATTTATGCCAGATTTGACTCATCAACTTTGAAAGCTCATAGAATGAGTTTTACTTGGCTAAATGAGGCCCAGGACGGCTCATTGGAAAGATAAAATCAAGGAGAACATTTCTGAGGAGGTTCCACTAATAGATTTGGTCATTAATTGGGTCAAAAATTATGCAGAAAATCAAGCTCTGAATTTCTAAAGCAAAATCAATTTTCTGATTTATTTTCTGCATTTTCATTTGTCCAAGAGTCTTCTAATTGTAGATTCGTTCATCAATGATATATTTGGCCAATTAAACTATCCTAGGCATCAATAGAGAGCTTATATTTTATTTTCAATGATTTATTTAAATTAAATTTGATTGGATTTGTTTTAATGCCAGAAATGGTATTTTGATTTTATTGTTACATTTTAATTCATTTTGATTTCTTTTTTGCAGGAAAACAGTAGAAGATATATGGAGAAAAAGACTTCAATCAATGAGAATGCTCCAGCAATTAAAAGATTGGAATTTTTGAGCAAATAAAAGTGATTGGGCAGATTTTCTTCAACAAACTTTCATCTCAAGAATTCCTTTGCAAATATTATAAATAACGGATTGCAGAATGGAATAGGGGCTGCTCTCCTCTGCAATTCCAGACTTCTAAAAGCATTTCTGTTATAGGAATTTAGATTTGTAGATGGGGAGGAGAGAAAATTTCAGATCTGAACATTAATGAGGGTTTATTCTTTATATCTTGAATTATGCATGATGGGCAGAGTTTGCATTTCTGTAGCTCTAGTCTTGAAAGCATAAATTCAAGTAATGTAAAGTACTGTTAGAGACCAGGATCAGAGAAGCAGATTCAATTAACTGGTATTTTTGGCATTTCTGTATCAAATACCAGTTTCATTTTCATTTTAATAAAATTGTTTTTTCATTTTATTCATGTTTTGGCATTTATGTTGATATGGATAATTTGTCTCAAATTGTTAAGTATCTCTGCTCTTATGAATTAAACTCTGATTTCTGAGTAACCATTACTCAAAAATTTGTCTTATAACATTGATTTATTAAATAGTAATGTGTTGTGAATTTCTTCCACATATTATTGTTTAATTATTAGTTTGAATGATATGATAATCGATATCATTTTTGTGAATTTCTTCCAGAGTGTTGTTGATTTATTATTTTAGTCAAATGGTCTCAATAGAATGTGTTTTGGTACTCACAAATGTGAGCTAATTGAATTTCTTCGTTAGTTTGACATTAATTAAAAGCCAGACATATTTTAATTCTCATCACTTAATTATCTTGCTCTTAATTGGGTTAGATTTTCATCTACCTGATTGAGATAGGATTTATATTAGTTTCTTTTTGCTTGCATTATAGAATAAGTTTGCAATTAGATTAAATTTACATTCTTTTAAGTCCTCTTCTCAAAGAGGCAAAATCTTAGTTGTGGTTTGGCTGAACCCAAATCAGCTTAAGGGTCATTCTCTTGCCTGATCAGCAAGAAGAATTGATATGATATCCCTGTCTATTGGTATTTAAGGAAACATCATAAACCAATAGCTATAGGGAAGAGGTAATTGGACCTAGTTAAACCAGTCGGAGCCACTATCATAAACGGAAAAGGAGCTGTATTAAGGTCCGGACCGGGTGGTTATCCCCCAATGTTGTAGCATCGATTTTCGAGGCTTCAACACTATCAAGCAACACTCCCTCCAAGTGGAAGAAGTCCTCCGGTGAGTGGTGTAGGAGCCTAAATATTCATAGGAGGCAATATGGCTTCTACTTCTTTCTTAGGTTGCTCCATTTTTCTGAGTTATTCCTACATTTTCTTACATGCCCTCTCTTTTGCAAGTCTTTCTTCTTCAATCTTGTTTATTTCTTCCTCGTTTTTTATCTTCTCCTCCTCTTACTTTCTTTTGGTTTCTTCTATCTTATTGTTTTCGCCTATCCTCTTCTTCTTCTTTTTTTCTTCTTATTGTGTCTTCTTTTCTTCATCCTACTTCTTGGTTTCTTGCTCAACCTTCATCTTTTTATGTCTCTCCTTCTTTGCTACTGCTCTCTCCATCTCTCTCCTTTTAGAATATTTCTTCTCCTTGGTATATTTTCCATTGGAGGATTTCGCATTTATGGTTTCGGTACCATTCATTGGTTGTGAATTACCAACTCCTATTTTTTGTGCCTCTAAAACATGTGCAGCATTGTAAAAATTCTTCACTTTTTCTTCCTCCTCAATGATGGTCGAAGTGTATGGCTATATGTACTTTATCTACTTATTGTGATTTGAGGCAATACCCATGGAATCATATCTATGAAATCTTAGCTCATTGAACTTAAAGTGTTATAGATCATTGGCTTCTGTCTATGCTTCTCTAAAACTTTGTGTGACATATGTGCCAACGTATATGGGAAAGGCAAACCATGGTGCCTTCTTTACATGAACTAGCATTCTTATATTAAATTTGGACAAGTGGTTTGTTTGGAGCATAGTTCCACCTCCATCTCAATGAATCCAACTGAAAACTTTCATGTATGGTGTTGTTCCTTAGGAGACAATCTCTGACTGTAAGGAGATCAATACCCAAGACATTTATCGTCACTTGTAAATAAAAATATTTTTTTTCCCTTCATGTTGTAACCCCGGAATTATATCTTAAACCCTTTAATATTTATAGATAACACAACTCTTCAAAGTGCCTTTAAATGATAAATGTGCATGAACAGGAGAAGGTGAAATGATAATGAAAAACCATTAACAATATGATGTAAATCACAAAAACTATTATCTCTGGTTTTAGAAGAAAATGGTTGCAAGAAATGATTTCAGACTAAAGAAGCACATTATTAAGGAAATTTACTCTAACTCACAGATGTAAATTAGACACCAGCAACTGCATTATTTTATTCCAACACAAGAGACATACATATGATGGAACATGGAGAACTCCACATATTCATCAATTGCTGGAAAATTCTCTGAAAATATTTATTAATCTCATAAAGACAAAGTACAAAATTTCCAAAAATTCTAAGGCCCAAAGTCTAGAACCCCATCTCTCTTTAGAAAAAGTCTTAAATACGTAATTACAAAATGGAAAGTTATGAAACTCTCAACTTCTCAAAAAAAAAATTCTCGGTCATTACATAGGAAATATAAAATTAAACTTATTCAGCAAATAAGGTAAAAGTAAACATAAAATAACATTTGATCATGTGGTGGCAATGACTTGAGATCCTAGAACAGAAGAGGTTCCTGCATCTGTATCATTGGTTTGTGGAGACATCCATTCCTAACACTTTCTCCACAAGTCTACATTCGAGTTGGGACAGTTAGCAAGCTTGACATTAGCCATTCTGAAGTTTGTGATCTTGGAATATTAGGGTCCTTCTAAAAACAAGGTTTTCATCATCCATAATAACTCAAATTATTTATGCATATAATTCACAATAGTGGCTCCCTTTAGGATAGCATTATTTTCATGTGTTTCCAATTTTACTCTTTGCCTCTACCAACAATGTTTCATATGTCTCCCAAGGGAGAATATTTCTTTGTTGATCCCAATAGGATGGAAAACTGGCCCTTGTTCTTTTATCAAACAATATATTAAATCTTACCACTGCTTCTTTAAATTCCTTCAGTTTTTTCTCTGTAGTCTTCCTGTATGAATTATTCATGATCATCTTGTTAAACTCCAACACACATCGAGTCTTGTCTTCATTGCCGAAATCCTCAGTTCTTGTGCAGATTTGGAATTAATAAAATCAATCAACCTCTTGGAATACAAGGACCTATTTTTCAATTTATGTTTATTTGCAACAATGACATTTTCCAGGTCTCTCACAATGCTCTTTTCTTCCCCAACAATAATTAGTAGATCCCATATGTTCTTGACAACATCAATGATTTCATTCCAAATCATCTCCCTGGCTTGTATAAGCAACATATTTCCCTTCACTTTCTCTTTCAGTTCCTTAATCTCATGATAGGCATTCTGACAGTCTTGCCTATACTTATTTGCATTATGCTTACTCATATGTAACTCATTCTCTGTAACCTTGAGTACTTTATAAGCACCTTCCATGTCCCTGTGAGTTTTCTTTAGATCAATTTCTGTCAATCTTAACTCAGTAGAGACTTGAGTTAATTGGGCAGCATGGTCTTCTAAATTTGATGGAACAACAATAGTACAGACATGGGAGTCTATATTCTTCTACAACATAACACATGTCTCTTTTAACTCAGTTGTTTCTTTATCTTTTTCTAGCAGAGTTTGTAGTAGCTGCTCTTTCTCTGTCTCAACTTGGGCTACTTCAGTAGCCATAGGATGATCACCTGTAGGAAGCTTAAGCTTCTTCTTCAAACTTTGGATTTCAGATTCAGCAGACTGCAAAAAAAATTTAATTGTTGATCTGTCTTCAAGATCAACACCAACTTTAACAATTATTTTCTTCAATTCCTCATTCCGTGTGGAGTAAGACCTTGAATTTGCTTTCTCATACTTCAACTGTTTGATCACTTTGCTCAACATGCTTTCATCTTTAGTAGCAGTTGAAGTAGTCTTATTCAAATCATTAAATATTAATTGTCTTGTTTTCATGTGCAAGTTAATCTTATGAGGAAGAGGAATCTTCTTGGCATCCACTGTTAAATTAATAGTTTTGAAAGAAGCAGTAGTTGACACATTCATAGCTGAAGGATGAGAGAAGGCTATCCTTAGCTGATATTTTTCTAGATCCATGGTTGTCAATAATCTTGTCTGCTCAAGATAAATTGAGCCTCTGACTGAGCCTCAATTTTATCTCTTATTTTCTTGTTCCTTTCTTCAATTTGTGAGAAAACATGTTTAACATTAGACAAAGAATCATGACTTGTACCTTCAGGAAGAGGAGATGAAGGAGTACAAGAAATGTCTCCCAATTGCAAATAAAATCCAGGCATCACTGAAGAACTACCCTCCTCCACTGTCTTTTCCTTCTTGGCTTCATTTTTTCATCACTCTCCAAATAAATTAATTTATCTCTTTCTCTTTTAAGACCATTATTTGCAGGATGAGGGGTTTCCACCTCCATCTGCATAGATGCAGAAGTTTGTACACCATTTTCCAGCTTTTACATCTCTGGTCTAGGTTCATGAACAAATGGAGAATAACCACTCTTCACCCTGCAGTTGGAAATCACATGATATGGGTCATAAGACCATTTATCCTCTAATGAAAAATGCATATCAGTCAACATTTTTTGAGCTTCTTCTACGACCTGTCTAGTGTTTACAATGAATGGCCCTATTGTCCTGGGTAATTTGAACAAATGACCCTTCTTCACTGGTACAAAATGAACCTGGTCAACATTAAGACCTTTCCTGATGAACAAGTATTATAACATCCTCGGGGAATAAAACCTACCTGCCCGAAAGGTTTTATATCAGCCTCCAAAAAATCTAATTTCAAAAAGATAGATTTCATGAGAAAACCAATCTCTCCATGCCTTACATCTTTTCTCAATTTCAGAAAAGATTGAGCTTCGTGCAACAACCTTGGTGCGATACCCCATTTAAAACTCGAATATAAAATAGGAATAAAAATAAGAGGTAAACTTCAAATATGCCTCATTTCCCACCTCCTTTCTTTAGGTCTCATTCAAAATACCATTGATTGCTTATTCTTATTCACATCCACAACATTTAACCCCAAATGAGTAAATTTGTCTACATGACCGTAAAGGTGTCAAATAGGTGACCAAAGCGGCAAACTAAAAACTTCCGATTGATAAACTCATAAATTGATTATTTATAGTATCTTCCAAGTAAGTGGTCATTACACTGAAATCGCATAAGCATATAATAGAAACAGTCAGTTGCATGGGTACAAATAAAGATTTACAGTAAAGAAATACATTACGTGATTTGAAATTTTTTAATTTTCCTAAAGTCAATCAGAAAATTTTGAATCGCGTACAAGAAGCACTGGCCCTGAGTGCGCATTTCCGCTTTTTCTTCGATAGCCACGAAGAGCGTGGCTATCCCTCCAATAGTCGCGCGGTCCTGGAGAATGCGAAATTTCACTATCCGGCACCAATTGGCACGCTTGGAGAAAAATATTCTCACTAAATCTAACCAAGTATAGTCGCCTTTGATCCACTTTGAAGCTTTAGTGCAGCACACAAAGGAATCATACTCCCACACTTGTGTCAACATCCATCTAGTACTAAGAGAAGGATGGAAAATTTGAAATTTGTCTATAAAAGCCAGCCATGGGAAGAGAAATGGGAGACACATTGTTATGCTGGCCAAATTTATTATCAGCAAACCAACTTGTGCCGTCCAACAACAAGAGGATTGGAAGGATTTAGTTGTTTCCCATCCAACACCTCAATCCAAGAGAGAAGAGTTCATCACGTGTCCATCGTTCTTTTGAAAGGGAATATAGGCTTGTTGAAAACTTGAGGGGAAGATAGCCCCTTGTCTTGGATATTGGAGCTTTGTAGCTCGAAGGATCCACTACAAGAGATTTTAGCATTCTATCTTCTACTACCACCATCACCTAATAAAGGGAGAGAGCTCTCCATCATTGAGTTATTAGTGTGTTTGACCTATTGAGTGTGTTTCTTGTGCATGTTGTTTTGTTTTTTGTTTCATTTTCTCTGTAGCATGCCATATTTCCATTTAACTTAGCTTATTACATGTTGAAAATTTTCCACTAACGTTTGACAAACCACTTTGACTTGTGACTTTCATGTAGGTAAGCACCTTCCCTACTAAGCATAGTGTATTTCGTTCACCCATGCACTGAATGCACTACCATAGTGAGATTTCTTCAATTTTTCCTAGTTTTCTCGAGATATTCACCTTAATGGTTGGCGAAATATTTGACATATTCCCTTCTTCAAATGCATCGAGTGTTGGGATGGGATTTTTGTAGTTGCTTCCAACAGAACATCCACCTTGGCCATTCTAAGTATTTTTCTCTCTCTAGTTTCCATGGGGATTTTCCTTTTGGTTTCCTTCATTTTCTTTGACCTTTTTGAACCTGTTGTTTTCTCCCTGTTTATGATTAGGTCCTTTAGCATAACATTATCCACATCTATGACTTATTTTGCAAGGTTTGGGTTCTGCTTTAATTTTATATTCAGTCTTAATTTGTTTAAGGGCTTGGTGTGAGGTTTGGGTTAAACTTCTCAAATAGGGTAGGCTCTTTCTCAGTTGAGACTCCCCCATCTTGGGGCTCAACCATATTTCTTTTGGTTTACTCTTGCAGCTAGTTTCCTATAGGTAAGTTTTCAACAGGAGGACTTTCAGTATGAGGGTTTTCAGTAGGCAGATTTTTAGTATGAGGAGGAATTTCAGTAGGAGGAGGATGGGTTTGTTGTGCTCTTCTGAGCCTATCACTCCTTTGAGTATAAACTTTCAGTATTTGAGGAACAATAAGAGAGGTTTTATCTACCCTCTTTCGACTTTTGGTTTTTACATTATAGGTTTCCTGAGAGGAGTTTCCTCTCTGAGGGTTTTTGGCTTGTTTTGCCTCCTTTTTAGGCCCTTTTCCTGCCTCTTTTATACTTAGGAGGTTGTGGATAAAACCCCTACCCAAAAAATAAAATGACCCAATGTTTTCCCAGACTTTTCTAACTGGTTTGCAATCAATAATTTTATCAATGCTTTATGATAAATTAAATGTGAAGATGGGTTTGTCCTTGCTCGAACTTGAGCATCCATATGTTTCAAACTCTCTAAAAAAAAGTAAGAGGTGTTGATATTTATCTGACTTACCAAATGAGCAAGAAAATGAAAGTGGTATAGGTTTACCATGTTACAGTGCCCCTTGCAAGTGAAGTAGGACTAAAAAATATGCATCAAAACATGTCATACATCTTCCAGTCACGCCCTTTGCACCCCTTCCCTCTAGTTATTTTCTTTGAATTCATCCTTTAGGAAGAAAGACACCTCAATTCCAGATAATATTTGGCTTCTAAAATCCTACTCTCCATCGGTGGGTAGAGTTGTGACCTCATATATTAACTCCTCTATCACCTGGAAAGTAATTCCTCTGACCTCTACATGTTGTCCTTGTGCTACCTCATCGTGAAAGTCAGTGCACTGCTTGAAGAATTCCTCACATTCGGCCATTTGAAATTGTTGTTGAATATCTGGATAGATCTCAAGAATATCAGCCCCTTTAGGCTCATTTCTTTTCAACTTCTTTATTTTCCCCATTACTCTTTGCATCCTACCGAATACGCAAAACAGAGGACCAATATTTGATCCTGTATCTCCACTAAATAACTCAACAGAATGAGTTTCCAGCGATAAAACATAACAACAATCACAATTGAAATGGATAATTACTGTATGGGGAAAACTTATTAACAATCATGTTCTGGCATGTGCGCTCTGATAATTGACTGACAAGTAAAGACAAAGATTTAACCCTTCTATCATTACAAATTAACCCACATACCTCTTTGGCGGCGGAAACGATCCTTTCAGCACGTACTTTTCTCTTTTCGGATATAACAAAGCATGATCAGTAAATAATTACCTTTTTTTTGACGTGGAACATGCCATCACATTTCATAACAAATATTCAAATTTCGTCATTTTGGCGCTGATACTCTATTAAATAGAAAATATTAATTTGTCTACAATTTAAAACACCTTATAACACAAACACTCGTTGTTAGCGTATTTCTTTAAAAAAAAATCGAAAACACAATGGCGTTGATAGTCCCATTATCAACATTTTTTCTTGTTCATTACAAATATTTTGTTGATACTACAATTTTCAACATTTAAAAAAAAATAAAAATAAACAAATGTGATAACACATTCCAATGTGTGGTGTTGATTTTTTACTAGGAGTCCAATGGTTACAATCTCTGGGGAAAATAGCTTTTAATTTTCATGAACTTTTCTTGAAATTTTTTTGGGAAGGACAGGAAGTTGAATTAAGGGCTATCGTAGGGAAACCAGGAAAGATAATCGGCTCTAATGGCATGACAAAACTTCTAAAGAAAGAACAACTAGTCAAATTGCACAATTATGCTCACTAGAAGTTCAAACATCAAAATCGTCTATTTCTCCAGATCTCCAAAAATTCTTAGACAATGATTCCAAGTTATTTGAGACTCCCAAAGGCCTCCCACCTATTTGTGATCATGATCATGCTATTCATTTGATTCCAGGAAGTGTTCCTCCAAACATCATACCTTACAGATATCCCTATGGCAAAAAGAATGAATTTGAACGTATGGTTGCAGAAATACTAGAGGCTGGTATAATTCAACCTATTCAAAGTTATTTCTCTGCTCTAGTAATATTGGTGCACAATAAGGATGGATCATGGTGTATATGTATGTACTATAGGGAGCTCAACAAGCTCACTATTAAAGATAAATTTCCCATTCATGTTATTGTCAAATTGTTGGATTAATTACATAGAGCAATTTACTTCACCAAGCTTGATCTTCGTTCAGGATGTCATCAAATTAGAATGGAGACTAAAGACATTCTAAAAAAAAAAAAAAAAAACTAATGCACCTTCGACATTTCAAGGTTTGATGAATTACATTTTCAAACCCTTCCTTAGAAAATTAGTGTTAGTATTTTTTTATGATATACTAATTTACAACAAGTCTTGGAAGGATCATGTTTAACATGTTGACAGGGTGATGTTGTACTATTCAACAGCCCCCATTATTTTAATACAGTTACCTCAGAAAAATAATGGGGACCCTTTTAAAATTTTCAGAGATGAACAAATAAAACCCTTAAGAGATTAATTCAAATAGGAATATGAATGAAGTGGGTTAAAAACGTTGGGTTTTCATTTTAAAAAAACACTTAAGCGAAGAATGTTAAGTAAATTACAATCGTAATCGCAATATCGCATGAAAGACATATGGCCCCTAAAAATCCAGTCAACACAAATTGTGATGTGAAATACAACAAAGCACTTTAATAAAGGAAAAAGGATTTTTCCCTGACAAAATTCCACGAGAAAGAAACCGCGGGACCCACTTACGCCACATAGTCAATCACATTTAGCAGTTTTATCACGACAATCTTAAACCATCCTTTACATTTCCTTGATGCGATATACTCTATCGCATCGCACTTTCACTTCGTGACCACTATTTCCCTTTTTTCATTTCTGTCGAATTGTGATTGCAATATCGCAATTAGCAAAAGGTAGTTGATCGACATTCTAAAAAATTTCACACATGAATGGCATCTGCAATGCGAAAAGATCTTGTTTAAATGTTGGAATGATTGTGCGGGGACATAAAGTCATACTTTCCATTAATGTCACAACTTAAATGGTTTTACATCCCATGCTTTCGAAAGTTATTTGACTGCAAAAGTATTGAATTTCTGGATTATCCATGTGCCAAGTTTCCTTTGCTCATTATTTCCATTATTTCGGTATTTTCTTATTTATAAAAAAATATTTCCTCTTTTCTACTTATTATTCTTTCTTTTTCATGGGCGAGTCCAAATAAACAGAGCTCTTCATAAATGTCGAACGTTGTGAAGAAATCCAAGAAAGCCATGGCACCCACAAATCCTACAGCTATTGCCAGTGAAATAACAGAGATGCTCCCTTTATTCATAGACACGACATGCGGGTCACAAAGTGGTTCTTCCTCTTGGGAAGTGATGTATAAGTTATTTGAAGATGAGAAACCCCATAGGGTTGAACAGAAAGCTATTGCAGGTGCTTCTGATTCTTCAAAAGCTACTATAGAAGAAGTCGCCAACTCTTTTCTACACCAGATTGTTGTGCACCCCAAAATTTTACCATATACTGATATGGTAAGATGGATAATCAACAGCCTCAATATTGGAGATAGAACTTTCTTGATGAGTAAAGGAACAATGATAGGTTCTTTCAAAGCTAAATATTTGAATTCAATGTATCACATTCCAAACCTGAAGAAGGTATACAATAAAGAATTTCTGGCACAATTCACCAACGAGAATGAGATAAAGTCCAATCCTATAAAGAAATGGAGGAGCAACCCGACCAAATATAAAAATGATGATAAGGGTGTGTATTCCACTGATTCCCTTGCTAGTCCCTATTGTTATGTTGCTGCAACGATGTCTAGACTCTTTGATAAGCCTGATACCTCTAAATTTTCAGTTGAATGGGTTCCCCATACATATTCGTATATCATGGACTGGGGAACCATTTTGTCCAATAATATCGCCACCAAAATTCTTGAATATAGAAAGAATCGTTCCATTTCTTCCAAAATATTTCCCCCATTTTACATGAGCGCTTATATTATGGATGTTGTATGTCTTACCTCAGATTTTCCAACCATGGGTTGGAAATGGACTACCCAAGATCATGTTCTCATTCATGTCTATCATAGTATTCTATGGGAATCAAAATATGAAATCATTTCTATAAAATCTACTATGGAGTTATGTTCCCTTTATTTCAAGTTTTGTTCAAAGAAAAAGTCCCCGAGTTATCTAAGGAAGCTCAAGCTAACTTCTCCTCCATTGGAAAATGGTTCGGTGAAGAATTGTTTACCTATGTCAGAGTTTTCAGAAGCTTGGTTAGACCACATGTTTTACCATTGTATGTTTCGTATATGCTTCTCGCAAGAGAAATCTCTTATCAAACTATCAGTAATGTATTAACTAAATTTCTAAAGGAAGCTAAGAAAGCTTCATGGCCCTCTTTTACTATTCATTGTGGTGTCTACGCATTAGACAACTATAATCATGCAGGGTTAGAGGTCAATCAAATTTTATGTTTGAAATTGTTTACAATTTCAAACAGACAATATGACCCAAACCAATTTACCAATGATTTCACCACTCAAGTTAAAATCAGACCATTTGTACATGAAGACGGTGATTTTGATGACTTGTTTGAGTCAGTTGACACTTATTCTATGGTTCATAAATTAGCAACATCACGCCACAATCCACAGCAGTTGTCAAAGTTAAAGCAGTATAGAAACAAAATATTGGAAGGGATTCCTTTAAATATGCTAGAGGTATCCCAACCCATCACACATAAAGAGTAGGAAAAAGAGAAAACACCTAAGGATACTAAAGTCCTTAGCAAAACTGAAGAGGATAAGTCCATTGAAGTTCATACCAAGGATTTACAATTTCCAAGTATCTTAAATGATGTTTGGAAGGAGTTTAATCAAAAACTCCAAGGAGACCAAGAAGTGATGATCATTGGTCATCAACAAAGAGTGGAAACGCCTCAAAGCAAAATTCAGAACCTATTTACTGTTGGGTCAATTGACAAGTTAGTTAGCACAAAACAAGTGGAGTTAATGCCAGCCTACCCTACTTCAAAAATTGTATTGAAAGTTGAATAATTTCCTCCTCTAGACATATTTTATAATCCCAAGCATAAATTTGTCATGAGAAGCCAAAGGAAAAGGATGAGAACAGAACAGTCTCAACTACTTGTTCCCAGAGATGTTCCTTTGGAGGTAGTTTGGAAAGATTTGCAAGCAGATCCTTCTCAGGATCTAACTCGTTTGACCCAGTTCGCAGGAGCCTATGCATCTGCTACTATAGATAAGGTCATCGAAGTTCGACAATTAATCAAAGAAAAGGATGAAATATTCCTTCAATTGAAACAAGAACTACGAGTGGAGAAGAATAGTGTCAATCAGCAACTACAGGTACAAGTATTACAGCTCCAAGAGAGCCCGGATCAATTGAAACTGCAGCACCAATCTGAAATTGGTGTTAAGGATACTCATATTCATCAATTGCAATTCACTGTTGACAAATTGAAAGACAATCTGAAAATAAATGGATTCAGGATGGAAGCATTGGAATTGAATACCCTGTTGGCACAACAACTAGTTTTTTTCTGCCAAAAGTTGTCAAGTATCATTGAATCATGTGAGAAAAGTGATTCTTTGATTGGACTGGCAGTGTAAATTGTGAATTCATCTTCACGATATCGACAACTTAGTCGCGGTATGTCATTGTTACACGGTAAATTTGTCACAGTCCCTACCATTCCCGAGTCTTTTCCGTATCACTAGTGATTAGTGTTTGAATGGAAAATGTGCAATTGCATTAGTTGCATTAGAGACATTCTTGTTTGTATTCCGTTCATTTCGTTTGTATTAAAGCTCTCAACTCTCATTTAACTAGTTTTCATCGAACGAAATGTTGCATCGTGGCATATAGCTTGCATTTAGGAGACACTACATACGATAAGGCCTGGAAATTGAAACTTAATTGAAGATCAAATTTGTAAATTTATTCAATTAACCTAAGGCAACATTGGAACTTAACGCAACATATTTAGAAGGTCTAGGCTAGAGACGTGTTCCGGCGTCGTTAAACCTAGCATTGTCGTTCGCTGTTGGCTTTAGACCGACATTAAATCTGTTTCTGCTCTAGGTAAGTCGCGTATATAAAGGGAGGCCCCTATAGGTTTTCAATCCTTTATCCACAGGAAGCCGAGTCTGCCGCCCTATACCCGTGATACACCGAACACAGCATTCGGGGAGACTACCTGCACGTACGGAAAGTCCTTGGTCGATTTCTGTTTCATTATTGAAACCAAGGTGTATATTGCAGTTCACGGATATTGGTACACCCTTTGTGCCTAGTTTTTCCTGAGCAGTCATTTGGTCTTTTCTGACTCCCTAAACTTGAAAAGACCGTCAAGCGCTTGTCCTTTCACGCTTGTATCAACTCTGAAAGAGATAGAGTCATCTTTTTATCGTTTCTCGACTCTTGAAACATGAAACGGTAGAATTTCTTACTTTCCAATGTGGTAAAATTAATCGCCCACGATTACACGCCTGCTTAGATATTGCTTGTTGACCGTTTGATCGTGTGTCTTATCTCGTTTTCAGCCCGTGTGTGCTTTTGAGTTTTGATGGCAACTTTTTCAGAGTTCACCAACCAAGGAATCCCCTCAGAAGGGAATCCTGGTCATTTTCCTCCTTTTGGAAATGTTGGTGCTCCTTACATGGCGACGTTGTCCCTTCCTGGGCTAACTGTTGGGTTGCCTGTTTGGTTGTTCTCAACCTATGTTGTCCCGAATGTCTCCACTACTGTTCAATCAGTTCCTCCGATGGAACAACATCATGTTGATTCCAAGGTGGACCTCTCCCCTTCTTCGCCTGTTTCTGCGTCCTCATCTTCTACTTCGCCTGGTGAAAGTCTGGATTCGAGTAGCCAGGTGGCTAAGAAGAAGAAGAAGACAAAGAAGAAGAAGTCCGATAAGCGAGAGGTTAAAAGTGGAACTGCTGTCTCTGAAACACTTCCTCTTGATAGTCCTTCCAACCCTCCTCGGAAAGTCAAGTTCCCGTGCATGTTGTGCACGGGAGACCATCTTCTTCGAGACTGCCCTGGCATTCCCACGGTGCTCGAAGTATGGTCCAACGGCTGCCCACCGTTGCCTTTGGCTTCCGGGAGTCAAGTTGGGGGCACGTCTTCAGCTGCTGTTGATAAGGACTCTAAGAAGCAGGGTAAGATCACCAATCCCTGTAAATTGTGTGAAGGGCACCATGCCATTCATCTTTGTCCTTATATGGATGAAGCCAAGCGAGTCTTGGACAACCCAGTCGGTTCTACACCACGCCTTCCACCTGGTTATAATCGGCTTTCTGTGAGTCCTCTACCAGCCGATCCTATGGTTGGTCAAGAATCATCCTCGGTCGATCCCACTCCCCCAGAAATTCAAATTCACGAATCCGACCCTGACCAACCATTGGTCGTAGGATCGGTTGAACTGGCCCCGTCCGCGGTGCACCAGGTCTTTTCTGTCGAGAGTGGATCTCACACTCCTCATGTCCTTCTGATTTCTTCAGATTCTTCAGACTTGGAGAAAGATTCTCCTGTCCCTGTGCTTCAAGAAGCCCCTCCTCCGCCTCCCATAATGGAGGCTCCAGAGGATATCCCTCCCGCCTTCCAGATGGAGGTCATGGAGGATGCTTCTTCTACCGTAACATCAGGGGAAGACCTTCGCTTGTCGATGGTAGCCCCTCCGAGTAGTTTGGTCGCTTCCTTTGACTCGAATCGATTTGCAGGATTTCGCCTTCCGTCTTATGTGCCTTTCGAGCTCACAGTGCAGGCTCTTGGTCTGGTTGTACCCAGCACCATTATAGACGAAGGTGCGTCTGTTAGTATTCTGTCTTCAACTACCTGGCAAGCTTTCGGTTCGCCGCCGCGTGCGCCTGTTACGCAGAATCTGCTCACTTTTAACAGAAGGACGAGTCAACCGTTGGGGATCCTTCCAAGGTTACCTGTTACTTTGGGAGGTAAAACCGTCCATATGGACGTGATGGTCGTTCCAGGCCCTTTGGATTTCAATCTGCTCCTGGGGCGCGATTACACCTATGCCATGGGAGCCCTTGTCTCCCCCCTCTTTCGCGTGGTGTGCTTTCCACATGAAGGACGGATCGTGACCATTGATCAGCTTTCGTTCTTTGGTCCTAATATGGCATCTGGTCCGCCATCACCCCCTCCTGGTTTCTATCCACCCGTTGTATCTGCTCCGCCGCAGGTCAACTATGTGGCTACTTACCCCGTGCATGTGCTCAGTGATGATGCCGTCGTGCATCGAGTGCTGGGGGCATTGGGTCCCGACTTCCAGGATGATTTCCTCCCATCTGGTGTGGAACTCTTGGAAGCAATGACTTCTTGTTCATTATGATGAAGTCGGTCGGAGCAGAGTTCCTTGTCTTGGGTCAAGCTCCTTAAAAAATGAAACAAGGTCGTCGGAGCATAGTTCCTTGTCTTGTGTCAAGCTCCTTAAAAAATGAAACAAGGTTTGTCGGAGCACAGTTCCTGGTCTTGTGTCAAGCTCCCTAAACCATGAAACAAGGTGTTTGAGGATAGTTCTTTTAATGTGTCAACCTCGTTAAAATAATGAAACACGTTGCCGTTCAATTCGAGTCTTTGTTTAGATCTCGTAAAATCCCAGTCGAGTCTTTCTCTTGATCTCGTAATTTGAACCTTCACTCCATCTGCCTTTCATATGGAATGAAGCTTGGGGGGCATGTACCTCGAATTGAGTCACCATGATGGGGGCATGCTTACTTTTTCAAGCATAGTTTGTTTTCGTTTCAAGCTTGTGTAAAAATGAAACCGGTTTCAAGCATAGTTTATCTTTGTTTCAAGCTTGTGTAAAAATGAAACCATTCTTATTTTACCTCTTGTGATTGCCATTTTATCAGCCTATTTCTGCCAGATGAGCCTTGGTTTTCCCACTCCATTGTCACTATCTGCTTGGCCGATCATATGCCTTCACTTGGTTGTTTTACCCGTTCCTGAGGAACCGCTGCTATGAGTGGTCTTGTTAGCCAGCCTCTCGACCTTTATTTGTTCAGAGTAGTTCCACCATTACCGGAACCAGTTGCTAACCTTTATACCACTCGTTCCTCCAGGAGGAGTCATCTTTCAGCTCTTTTCTGACTCTCTAAACATGAAAAGATTGCCGAGGCCCTTGTCGTTTCGATCTCATTAAAATGGACACGAATCGACATTCACCCAGTATAAGTTTAACCCTTTTTCGGGCTGGGATGGATTGATTACGAAAAAGGAATACCCTAGCCTATCGCGACTAGGAGGTTTTCCCGGATATTGTTTTCTGCCTTTTCGGATCTGGGGAACTATTTACGAAAAGGGACTTGTGGAGTTTTCTTTTCCGCTGTCTTTTCAAACTCTCTAAACATGAAAAGACGCCGAGTTCTTCCTTTGTCAGACTCGTTAAACCCTGATGACATTGGATTCCGTCGCAATGACGTTCTCCGAGATTCTCCTTCCTAGGACTCGTTAAATGCACTAGGATGGATTCGCCCGAAGGGCGGACTTATATCACAAGCATATGCTATCCCCTTCAATCTTGTTATCAAAAATAATTGGGGTACTCGCCAGAAATGGTGGGGGAAAAATGGAACCATCATCGTTGTCGTCGGCAGTATGTCGCTCTTGAACATGGCACTTGTCTGCATTCGTGTCGGGTTGGGGACATCTCATCTCGTTGTTTCACTTTGCTTCCATGGGTTTGGGTAATCTCTTTTGACCTCTCATCTGTTCACTGCCTCGTCGCCATGACCTTTGATATGTTGATGTCAAATACTGCCAAATCCATTGTCGTGTCGTTTATGTGTTCAAGAGAATTTGGCCTCTGCAAATATCAACCTTCCTCTGTTTCTCATATGGTCCCGATTCACAACAAAACATTATGTTTCTCTGTCTCGTGTCGATGATGTGGGAATCGTTATGGCCCACCTTCGATCAAGGTCACTTCCGGTCGACTTCAACTCATTATCCAGGAAGCTGGTCTAGAGACTCCTGATGGTACCTTGGAGCCTGCATGCCTCAATGGCAGGTTCGTCGCATTCGACGTGAAGTTTACATCATTGACTTCCGATCGAATGATTCTGCGGGTGTTCGACGTCAACTCATTCATTCACACGCCGTAGATTGTACCTGTAGTACCTTGAGGACCATCGTCATTATTGGTGGTTTTTCTCGCGTCTGTTAACGGCTTTCATTATTGGCTGGTAATCAGACGATGTTCTTGCATGTTCGACATCAGCTCACACATTCGCATGCTAGAACTTGTACTTGTTTGGGTCGAGATGGAGCGCAAGACCCTGGATTGTGTCTGTTGTAATCCAGGCTGCGATTGTGGATTATTATTATTATGTACATGACTCACTGATTGGATGGCTGCGACCATACCTGAGTCTATTTGTTTGATCTTAGTTGGATGGCTGCGCCCATACCCTAGATCCGGATTATAGCATACTCTGTTCGGATGGCTGCGTCCATACCATATATATATACATCATGTACTTGAGATATCAGTTGTATCTTTCTGTGCAGGTTTTCCGACGGCGGGCCTTCAGTTGGACATGTTCTCGTAAAGCATTTCACCCCTCTCTCTCTCGGGCCTCATGCTTTAGGGGGTGATCTGTTACAAAGAATTTGCCTCACTGCTCCACATTCCCCGTCCCGCACAATGGAGGACCCATAACGTGACCTGTGAACACTGTCATGCACCGAAAACATCATCATTGCATCCCTCTGAGTATGAGCTTCATTTCCCCTTGAGACATCTCCTTGCAAAATCCATGAAAAACAGCTCTTTTTGCATTGGCGCGGGTAGACAGTTCAGTACTCGCGCCACTCAGGGAAATCCTGTTAAGAGGTCGCGCCACTTGGCGCTCTGTCATAGAGCAGCAATCGCGCCACCCATTTTAGGGACTGTTTTTTATATATGGATGGCGGAAGTTGAGTTCAAACAAACTCACAACCACTGCCTATCTTGAGTTGGGAGGTTTGGCTACGGGAGTTCTATGGAAGGGAAGTAGTTTTGCCACCTTCTATGGAACCTTCCTTGTTGATAGGGCCCATCCCATAATAAGAGGGATCCCAACTCCCTCCTTCCCCATCTATAAAAGCTTGCTCAGATCCATGGCAAGCTAGTCTTGAAGTGCTGAAGCTTTGCATCTCCTATTCCCAAGTGCCTTTGTGCTGAAAAGAATCCTTCCTTTCCCTTAAGGCCCATTCGAGCAAGGAGACCATTGTTACGAGACTCTGGAGAGGTTTCCCTTTCCCCCGGCGAGCTTTGCGAGACGTGGACGACCTGAGACCCGCGCGAAGGAGGCTGCAGCGTCAGAACTTGGTTGTAACTTCTATTCGTTTACCACTTTAATAGATGACTATGATTATGGTTCCACTCCTTTTTCCATTATGTTAATGCGAGTAATGTCTTTTCTGACCGATGTTTAGTTACGTATGTTGGTTCCTATGCTTGTATCTGTTTGTTCTTTCTGTGTGCAGGTGTTCATCCACGGAGATCGTGGAAGGATTGTGATCTGCCAGGACTGAAGGACGGGGACATCTCTTTTTCGGATCGAGCGCTGGAATCCAGGTAGGTTCTTATCCCAAATCTTTCATTCGTAACTAGGAGCCTGCGTCATAGCATTGTTTGTTTGTTGCTAGACCCCTGCTGGGCTAGTAGGGATCGCCTCTGTCCGCAGAGGGGATTTACCTTCTCAACACCCACCATTGTCTCTTTTAGTTTTTCAGTTTCGACACAACTTACTATTTTTAGCAGTTTTTTGGGTCCTGAACTTCCGGAGCCATTTTGAGGC
>JAXQQM020079863.1:0-174292 GCA_034641835.2 Pinus albicaulis | reverse complement strand
TCGAAGTCATAACCCAACATATTTGTGACCCATTTTTTCTTCTCTTCTGAATATAATATTTGTTTCAAAAATTATTTAATACTATCATGCTCCGTTTTTACCTTGAAATGTCTTCCCATTAGGTAAGGTCGCCATTGCTTTAGTGCATGTAGTATTGCCAACATTTCCTTCTCATAAATAGGTTTTTGTAAATATTTTCCGTTGATTATACGACTTTCGAAAGAAATTAGTCTTCCTTATTACATTCAAAAAACACCAATTCCATTTCCTGAGGCATCACATTCCACAATAAAGGAATTTGTGAATTTTGGTGTATCTAATATTAGAGCTTGGAAATTTTCCTATTTAAGATGTTCAAAGGCCTTATTTTCTTTTGTAGTCCAAGAAAATATGTCTTTATTCATTAATGTTGTTAGAGGCCCTGTTATTCTCCCATAATTCTTAAAAATAAATCGTTAATACCATGTCAACCCAAGAAATATATGAAGATGCTTTAGGGTTGTGAGGATTTCCATTCCATGATGGATTTACTTTTGTTAGGGTCTATCATAACACTCTCATGAGATACAATATTACCCAAATAATCCCACCTCCTATACTCCAAAGAAACATTTGGAGGTTTTTTAATACAATTTTTTCTCCAATAGTTTGAGCACCCTATCAACATGTTGAACATGATCCTTCCAAGACATGTTTTAGATTAGCATATCATCAAAAAATACTAACACAAATTTTCTAGGGAAGGGTTTGAAAATGGAATTCATCAAACCTTGAAAGTGGAAGGTGCATTAGTAAGGCCAAAAGGCATAAAAAAAATTCATAATGAACTTAATGAGTACTAAATGTTATTTTTGGAATGAATTTAGTCTTCATTCTAATTTTATTATATCCTGAATGAAGGTCTAGCTTGGTGAAGTAAATTTCTCCATTTAATTCATCCAACAATTCATCAATGATAGGAATATGGAATTTCTATTTAATAGTGAGCTTGTTGAGATCCCTATAATCTTGACACATATGCGGTGATCTATCCTTGTTGTGTGCTAATACTACTAGAGAAGAGAAATAAATTTGGCTAGGTTGAATTATACCAATATCTAACATATCTACAACCATATGTTCAGTTACACTCTTTTGGGAATAGGGATATTTGTAAGGCTTGATGTTTGGAGGAAAAATACATGGAATCAAGTGAATAGCATGATCATAATGAAGAATAAGTGGGCGCCCCTTGGGAGTCTCAAATTCCTTAGAATGATTGTCCAAGGCTAATTAGAGATCTGGAGAAATGAATGATTTCGATGTTTGAACATCTAGTGAGCATAATTGTGAAATTACCCCTCGTTGTTCTTTCTTTAAATTATTTGTGATGCCATTAGAGCTAATTATCTTCCATGGCTTCCGTATGATACCCCTTAATTAAATTTCCTTTCCTTTCCCCCATGTTTATCTTGATATTATGGAACTTTCCTAAGAAAAATATAGTTCCTCCATTTGCAATCATCACTTGACACTCTAGTATTGGATATAGAAATAAAATAAATTCATTTTCTATCTTGCATTGAATAATATTATGGATACTACCCAAATCAATTAGCACTATTAAATTTTTCTTCTTGATATATCCCTCTATCTTGAGAGTTTAAGGAGTGGTAATTCCTACCAATGCATTACAAGATATGGTTGGATTCATTTCTTCTTTCTCTGGGGTTCATTCCTATATTATATCATCTTCTTTTAATGTTTCTTGTTCCTTTTATTCCTCCTCTTCACAATCTATGTATAATAATTTCTTCTCAGCACACTTATGACCTTCATTGTATTTTCTATCACAACTGTAACATATATCTTTTACTTCTTTTTTTTCCCATGATTTTTGTGGTGTCAAACTTATAGGTTGTGAGATGCTAGAAGCAGAGACACATCCTATTTATAGTTGTGAGTGGTATAATTCCTTGTTTCCATAAATTTGATTTCAACTTTTCTTGCCACCCTAAATGCCTTCTCCAGCGAATTAGGTTACCAAAGGAGAAACTCATGTTGGATGTTATTCTTTAAAGTACCTATGAAAACATCAACAATACGATCCTCTCAAATATTAGTTATGTTAATATTCAATCTTTGGAAGTCTTCAATCTTCTCTTCCATTGAACCCTTTTGTTTGAGATTTATTAATTGGCTAAAGAAGGTTTTTCTCTTTGTATCCTCACAATGTGTTATCCATTCCTTCGTAAAAATTTACCAAGTGACAAGCGGTTTTACGAGAAAAAATCCCTCGATAATAAATAAACTAATTGATTTCTAAATATAAAGATGCAATGCGTACCATTTTTGTGTGTTTCACATCATGTAGATCAACGAATTTCTCCATCCATAGTATCCATGTTACCGAATTCTTTCCATCAAACATCCTCATATCAATATTTGGAATGTTGTTGGTATTCAACCTAAATATATTGCCTCTAAAATCATGATTCACATTCCTTTTGTTCTCATCATGAGTTTCATTGAATACCTTATCTTCATTCGGAATCATTTATCCAAACCTCCCATATATACTCTTAAAACTTCCATGTACCTTTTTTATTTTTTATTATAAACCATCCATCTTAGCATTTATCATTACTTCCAATTAATTTTTTGTTACTCTTTATGAGAGCGAAATCTGTTGCACTCGGTCTCTTAACTTTGATATGTCATGTTACATTTCTTCATATTTTTCATGTGTCATAATATATATATTTTTGTTCCTTACTGATGTTATCACTCAGATTTTCCTTGAAGTTGTGGAAAAGGAAAGTAAATCCGAGGTAACCACAAACCAACCTTCAGATACAGAATCTAGCCAATCTGTATCCAGAGAGGGCTCTCTCTTTATGATTTAGCTTTGTTCTTAGAAAATATTAGGCTAGTTATAAGTCCAAGAGTTTGTTTGAATTTGAATGGTGGAATCTGCCAACTAAGGGTACGATTGAGTATTTCAGGCCATCGGGCTATGGAGTCGAAAGGATGGCTTTACTGGATTACTATTCTACACACAAGATGGCTTTGCGGGGCAAGATAGCCAAATAGAGAACAATTTTAGAAATTAAAGTGAATGGAATGGATTTTGAAGGGATGAAAGGCAATTAAGAATCTTTCAACATGTTCAAAGAAAGAAAGTGAATGATTACAAATAAAGAGCAGTTAAGAATTATTTACTATAGTAATCAAAATGTTTAAACCAGCAAAACAAGAGCAATTAAGAATTCGTTGTTTATAACCAGTTTAGAAGAAAACATTTAGAATAATCACAATTGAAATCAGAGTACAGTTAAGTAAGTTCTGATTTATTCTTTTATGTCAATTATTCAGAAATGGAACACAGTGATATTATAAACAGATATAAAACTTAAAACATGGGATAGAAAAGACTTATTGAACTGTAGTCTGACACATGAATCCTGCAAAAAGTCTTGAGCTTCAAATCATCATCCAACAAGCCACAAAGAAGTTTCTCCAAAACACTTTTATTCCAAAAAGTCAATGTTACAACAAAGTAGAAGAATCCACACTCAATAAGTCAATTGAGGGCTTATTTATACAAAAGATTCTTTAAAATATCTAATAACAAAAGAGTTATAATATAAGTTGACTAATGAATACGTTACAATAAAAATAGAGACAGATGGCCTCATAAATAGGACGAATTAGTTGATGTTGTGTGCTGTCTCCTCATTTTTAGAATGTGCTGGAAGCAGTTCCTCTGTTTTAGCTCGTTGCTGTCTTTTTGAGTAACTCTTTTCTGACTGCCTTGATTGTCTGATACTATTTCTTTTTACTGATACACTTTAACTGCTAAACTGATAATCTTTGATCTTTATTCACCTATTTATCCTTTATCAAGATATATCTCAGTAAAATAGGCAAAAATTTCACCCAAGGATAAATTTTATAAAAGTTCCAACATGTCTTCCCACCATTTAACTTCTGGCACTCTGGTCCGTTGTAATTTCCTCAAAGTCTCATCAGCTTCAGTGTATTTGAAAAAATTAGGCTGATATGGAAACAAATGTTTTATTTCATGTTCAATATAAAATAAACTCTCCAATTTTTCATAAAGACTTTTCCCTGTTGGCAATGTTCCTTCTGCTATACTGGTTGAAGAACTGGCTTGATCATCAACCTGTTTGTTTACTTTCGTAACAAAACTATCCAAATCCATTAATCTGCCTTCTTCACTAACAGGACTGGGAAAACCTTTATTTAACATAACATCAAATCTTTCTTTGAAGGCAAAAATCTCTTGTTGCATGTCTGAACACCTTCTTTCAAGATTTTGCATAAAAGTCCTTTTAGTAAAAACTCTTTTGATTTCCAAAATGGTTCCTGTTCTATCCTGAATTCCAAATTCTGCAAGCTACTGCTTATTCTGAGTATTCAAAAAATTGATAAGTCTATTGGCTTCTTCTGGCATATTTCCTAACTCTTCCCTTGCTTTCTCAATTTCTTCTAGAGCCAATCTGACTAAATCCTGTTGTTCATATATGATTTGAATAGAATACCAAACGTCCTTTATTGATTGAATAATGTTATACCAAAGAATTTCTTTTAATTCATTTAAAGGTCTTTCCATTGTAAGATCCTTTTCCAATGCTTTAATTGATTTTTCTAGTCTTTTGATTTCTCTTGTCTTTTCAGCAACACTCATTTTTTATTGATCATATTTATTTTCCAGAGTAGACAGCTGAGACTTTAAGCTTTGGAGTTCTGTCACTTGCAGTTTTAATTCATTCATTTCTTTGATTAATTCATCAGAATTCTTATCAGAAGTGTTCACCTGTGTTAGCTCTTCTTGTTGGCCTGTGATTGATGTACCTGTTCCTGTGGCTTCCTGTGTTGTAGTTGCTGGAATAATGGACTCTTTATCTTTTAATGCTTGCTGAAGTTCTTTTTATGTTTCAGCAAGTCGTTCATTCATTTCTAAAAGTAATTCCATCACTTCTTCTTCTGAATTTTCCTTCATTACTTCTTCAGTCTGAGGGTGCCTTGAAGCTGGTAGTTTCAACTGTTTCCTCAATGCAACAATGTCATCATTTTTCCTCTTGATTAATGCTTCAATGCCCTTAACATCCTTAAGATTATGACCCAAACTGATAATTATTTCCTCCAAATATTTTATCCTATTATCCTTTGCTTGGGAAGAAGCTTTCTCAATCTGCAGCTGGGTGTTTGTATTATTCAAAGAATCTTGTAATTCATGAGCTGCCATAGCTTTGTCAGTAAGTGTAGAATATATTATTTCTCCAGTCTGATTGTGTAATTCAATCTGGTCCAAAGGATGAATATCTTTTGCTAGGACCCCAAAATTGGTTCTGATATAATCAGCTGCTGTCTGTGGTTGTTGCACTTTAGGTTTAAAATGGCTCATTAGCATTTTACCCTGTTGAATGTCAAAAGATGACATTAATCTCTCTTGATTTTTTGGAGCCATTTTAAGATATTGATTATACACCTGTATCCTCAGTGGATCATTCCTTGCTTTTATATTGATGAAAGTCTTCTTTATGTCTCCTACATCTTTCATTAGAGGTTTAAAAGAAGATATTTTTGTACTTAGTTGCCTATGTACTGTCTTTCCTTGAAGACCAGAGTATGTACCACTAACTAAACTTGTTTGTTGACTATCTTCTCTTTCTGGAATATCAATGATTTCTTCATATGATTCAACTTCTGGAAGTGGATTCATTTTCTGCCTTTTAACCTGAGGCTGTCTTGAAGATTCCTTGGGAGGAGTAGGACCTTCAGCCTCTCTTTTCTTGCCCTGTCAATATTCAGTGGAGTTTGCAAGTTTGGTATTTCTACTGGATCGGTTTGAGGAAGAACCTGTACCTGTCCTTGTGCCTTAGATGTTTGAGGTTGTTCAGTCATTTTGAATGTTTCAATCACTTGTATTTCAGGCTCTTTCTCTTTTCCTTTGGATTCAACTGCAATTGATGGAATATTTTCCTGTGATTTTTGTTGAAAATTCCTTGCTGAAGAAGGACCAATGTCTGGTACCTGCACTTGCCCAAAAAATTCTAGGTCAAGCATTTTTCCAAGATCTTTCATTACATTGTCCATATTGACTTCTTCACTATCCTGTTCAATTAATGTTCCTTCTACCCATTCATCTGTATTAGCATACTTTTCAATCTCAGGGATTCTTCGATGCATGTAGGGTGCTGATTTTTTTTTCATTCTTTTGTCACAAATAAAGTTGAATGGGTCATAGGGTACCCAATGGAAACTTTTCTGTAATCTGCAACATTCCTCTAATATCTTTTGAGCCTCTTCCCCTCCATCCCTAGAATTGCAGATAAATGGACCTAATTGGCTCTTTATCCTGAGTTGGGCCTTTTTCTTGGCATTACAGAAGTGAATTATATCTGAATTGTTCATTTGTCTGAAATAATAAAGTGCAAAAAGTCTCATTGGAACATATCTGGGTAACTTGAAAGGGCTCAATTCACATCCGTAAATTCTAATTTCAGTATGATTCTAATAGAAGTACCAGTCACCTATCTTATAATGTTTTGAAAGCTAAAGGATTTTCTTAATTTCATTGTTGAGTCTTGGAGGGGCAACTCCTGTCAACAAGGTAGTTGCAGGATGTATGAAAAGATCAATGAACTCATTATAAGAATTGGGAGAATCTGGGGAACAATGAGTAATGGCTAACCAAAAGATAACAGATCTTGGATTCCCTTGGGTATCAAGTTTTTTGATATAGAAAGGGAAAGTTTCTGGCTGGTAATAGAGGATGAGATGGTAAATGACAGTAGAATACTTGAATACTTTCTCATTCTCTAATCTCATCAATTGATTATGAATCTTATCTGCAATGAAAGATGCGAAGTCGTACTTGACAGCAGGAGGCTGTCCAGGGGTGAACATAGATAATAACACTAGGGTTAAATGGTCAACATACTCACTGGTATTGAAACCCATTATGAAAGATATCATACTCAAAATATTTTGACCTTCTGTTAGCCATCAGTATTTTTTTACATGTTAATGATGACTATATCTACAGCTGCGTTTTCTAGAAACTAATTTCCTTATGTCAATATGTCATCTAGAAAACCCTCATAAAACTTTTTTTGACCTTATACTTTTCAGTCCACCCATGTCAAAGTCAAAATCCATTATCACTATTTTTTCTAGTTTCAGCCCCCCTGGTCTGTCCATCAGCTCCAAAAGGAAAAGTCCAAGTCTGTTTCAAGAGTTTCCCCTATGTTAGGAAGTGGCGCTTTAAGACATTCTACCCTTGGCAATCATCAAAAAGAAAAAAAGCCTCCATCTGCTACAGACCAACCATGACTGACCTCCCACTCTGCAAATGAAATTGACAAACAACTCTAAGTCGCGCCACTCACGCCCCCTAGGTCTCAGCACTGCATAAACCACAGTCTCAAGCTGATTACTAGGTGTTTCACAGTGTTTTATGGATTCTGCAAAGACAGGAAATATAACTTCATCTCAGGAGAACATTCTTGAATCTACAGTTAGAAGAACAGCTGCTTCTAAATGTAGCATGAGCCTGAGATGAATCTGAAAAACAGAAAGTCACTCATCAAGACCTTGCAGTTTTCCTTCCAGCATGAAAATCACAGTAAGAAAAGGACACCACTGTCTCAGCAAACTGGTAAATTGTCATGGCCCAGAACCTCCTTCATTTACAAGCAGAGGGTTAGGGCGCCTCCTTCATCTACAAGCAGAGGGCGCTGGCCAATATTGACTTTAAAGATTGCAAAGCCCAGGTTTGCCTTTTACTGAACAATGGAACAATATCTCTAGGTTTTATGAATGTGAGTGATGATCATAACAGGGATAGAGTCTGAAATATGCAAGTTCAAAGGAAAATAGAGTTTGGTCTGATAAAGGAGGTCATTTGAAGTTTCAAATCATGTGAATTGTTAAACTTTAGAAAGGCATATCATGAGTTAAAACAATTCTAATCATAGGCAGGTTGCTTTCCCCACAAGACCAAATTGAAGAGATGCTGACAGATCATGTCATCACCTAGGCAGAAGAAAAGTTGTTTGTTTTTAAAAGGGCACTGACCTCCACAGTCACAGAGATTATCTTTCAAATAAATTGTCATAAGTTAACCAAAGTAAATGATGACATTTCAGTTACCCTCAGAGCAGTGCAGGAAGACAGTGACACTTTGGCTACGGTTTTTCCGAAGCACAGTGGTGATTGCCAGCAGAGGTGCCAGTATTGATGTTTTTCAAAATTGTTGGCTTACCATCATATTCCAATAAACCCAAAATCTTGTCATACGGCATTATCAACTATTTGTGATTCTTTTCAAGGTAGAAAGGCCTCCTCATTTATGAAGCGGATGGCCAAGGCATTGGATGTTTTTAGCGATTGGTCAAAAGATACGATGAAAAGAGACCGATGAGAGAAAGCACAGGTACGTACAAAAAATAAGATAGTGTTTTGGATTCAAAATTATTGTTTTCTATCCATGGGAAAATGTGCATCAAAGCTACCTATAGTGGACGGGAGACAATATTGACTATGCGGGCCATTGATACAAAAGGCGGGTTTCCTTAGGGGAAGAGGCCACACAGTCACCTCACTGTCACATGCCAAGAAGTTTAAAGGGAACTCCTCTTAAGTAAAAACAGAGAAATATAGTTTGAATGGGTGCAACCAAAAGATGGCACTTACAATCCAAAGAGAAGCCTATAAGTCACCGAGAATGTAAAACAGTGGACAGAGTTGAGCTATGGAATGGTTCTATTTCAAAAAAAGGTCAAATGCATTGATCAAAGCAAATGATAACTTTGTTTCAACATTGTAAATAAGTATACCAGTTATGAATAGACAAAGGAGTTTGTTTTGATAAACTGTCACTATTTAAATGATTTGAAACAAACACAGTTTTTCATCATTCCAAAGGACAGATATAGCGCAGAGGATACACTATAAGCAAGAAAGTATGTTGAAAGGGTAAGCTTTTCTTAGATCAAGTCCAAGAAGACCAGCAAGTTTGACACCTGCATTGGAGAAAAAGTTGAAGAAGCTGTTAAAGCCTGAGGTTGTCAAAGAAAGTTGACAGTGCAAAACCCTGTCCTTTCAGAAACAAATTAACATTCAGGTATTTCCTTGACATTTTTAAAGAGGGGTTGTTTTAAATCATATATATCACCAGTATTATTAAAACACAGTGGCAGAGATGATGTGGAGGCTATGGAGTTATTGTTCAAAGTTTGAAGTTCGGTGTCAAAGTGTCACCCAGGGGACAAAGCTGGAAGTCACCTTTCTAAAGTGAGACAAAGTTCTGGCTTTTGAAGCCATTTTTGTTTTTATAAAGAGGTTGGTCCGTGATTGACACGGTCCAAAAGTGTGGCAAATCTCCAAAGCAGATATGGAATACCCCGAGGTTATTAAAAGGATCAAAAGGACTGTGAAAACCCTGCAAAAAAGCCAAACAAAATTTCACTTTACATTTAAAGGCCAAGTGACCGTTGGAGAATTTGAAATAACATGTTAAGGGAGTGAGGTCGAGGGTGATCGTTTCATTTTCAAACTGCAGACAGAGCTCTATACCTCCCTTAACATCAAAACAAGGAGATTCGGGTCAGTTTGCAGCAATTTTGGCCACGCGACGCGCATGCCATTTCGCGCGACGCGCCTGGGAGTGTGTTTACACGGGCGGTCAGTGTTGGCGCGACACTCCTGTACACGGCGCCCGACCGCCCGATAGCCCGACCCGACAGGGCCACCGTTGGTAAACTGCGCGCCGTGCTGTCCTTAAAGAGTGCCGCACAAATCTTGAAGACCTCCGGTGCTACTCCAGCCCTCCCCAAGGGTTTTTCATCTAAATTGAAGGTATTCCTATATATTTTCCCCTCGATTTCAAAAATTTGCTCACCATATCCGGAAAATGATTTTACTATGAAAATGCCCATAGTTTAAAGCTATGTTTGAGAGGAAAATTCACTGCTGAGGGTGCCTATAGAAAGAACCGAGTGTTAAACTTCTTCAGATTTCTCATACCACACCATACAGGACTCTTGAACCCTGTCACCTTTTCAGAAAAATGGTGTTTTGACTGTATGATTATTCGAAGTATGAGACTGTGATAAGATGCTAGTAATGTTATTTAGGGCACCTACAGGAAAAGGTTGGTTTTGAGACTAAGAGCAGCTTGTTTCATCGTCAAAACAATCGAAGGGCAGAGGTTTTTCCTATAAAGAACTGTGTTTTGATTAAAGGGAGTTTGTTGGTTATAAGATCTTTGACTGCCACCTCAAAAGAAGCCTCTAAAAAGGTAAAAGGAGAGTTTGTTATAAAGAGACAGGGTTTAGGTCTAAAGAGAAACATTTCACACTGTCCTCAAGACATTTCCACATTATTAAAAACAGTGAATTGCACTCAGAAAAGGGGTTGTTTTCACATATGCAAGTTGGTTGACTGCCTTGTGTTTTTCAGGCTTATTTATAAGTTGGTATTCATCCAAAATAAAGGTTTTTTCAACATAAACCAGAGGTGTTACATCAGTAGGAGGTCTTGCCTATTTGGCAAAGTAAAGGCTCTTGCAGACCTTGTTGAAACTTTTTGAGGCATTTTCCAAACTCTGTCACCTTGTTCAAAGCAGTAAAGCTGACTGTATACCTACACTGAAGTTGGACTATCCACAAGTCTGTTGTTTTATTTTCACTCCAAGAAGGGCAGGATTTTAATGATTGGGAATTTCACCTTGGAGACACAGATATAGATGTGGTGGTTGATCTCTTAAATTCACAAGTAAAGGGTGATTTTCCTAAACACTGTGCACTGATAATTCACCTAACCTTGGTCTCCTTTTTCTTGCACTGTATGGTCTCTTCTAGAGAAATCTGTTGACAGAGATATTCTAAGGGTGAGCAGGCCACTTTCTGAAGAGCAGGGTTTAAATGATTGGATTTTACTTTGAAGACATAGATATAAATGTGTTGATTGGCCTCTAACAAATTCACAAGAAAAGGTGACTTTTTAACACTGTGCACAGGAAAATTACTCAGCAGTCTGTCTCCTCTTTACCATATGGTATCTTATTGAGAATTTTTGCCTGGCTAAGGTACATTCAAAAGTAGAAGGCTAGTTTTAAGAAGAGCAGAAGTTGTGTATTACAAGAAACTTGTTGCAAAACATCCAAATTACATTGTTTCTCTATCAAAACAGTGAAGTGACACAGTTTGGCTCCAAGAAGGCAGTTTAAGGACAGTGAGGCAGTTTGTCTCTTCAAAAGCACATTTAGGTCAAAATGCCTCCAAGGCAAGACAACAGGAGCAGCATGACAGTGTTAAATATGAGCAGCAACAGGAAAAAGAGAGGAAGAGTGTTGAACAGCAGTAACTCAGTAGTGATAAACAGTAGTTTCAAGAAGTGCCCAGCACGGAAAGAGGAGAAAGGCATATCTACACTTGATATTTTGGCCTCAGCTTCGGAGCATGTTGCTATGGACCCCTGAGGGTCATGCATGCCAATTTTGGGCCTATTTCGGCAACTTTTTGTTTTTTGGCATTTTTGGGGTTTTTGGTCGAAAACTCATAAATTCACCGTTTCAGTTTGAGGAGTTGTCAAGGGAGGAGGATGATACCGATGGATGCCATAATTCTATGAGAAGGTCCCCAGCGATTTTCAGAGCATTCAGAGATCATTCGCCCCCTCAAATTGGCGGAAAATGCCCTCTTTTTGCACATTCTGCCCGCCATATCAGCAGTCTGCTATTTCCTGGTTTTTTACACACAGGTACAGTTTTGGAAAACTTTCAGGCATCAGATTGAGATGATTTTAGTTGCACCAAAAAGTAGACACAGAGAGCTTTCCAACGAGCTATCATGAGCCTCGTTTCGACACCGGGAAGGCTGCCAATTGCCTCCAGCAAACCAGGGGACCTTTTTCAGACATAAATATGAAGTATTTTTGTAATTTTTGAACCTCAAAAATCTGCTTTTCCCAAATGTGCGTTTAGCTATTTTTATACTTGGGAAATGACGTAAAGTCAATATAATTTCCGTTTTTAGCAGTTTTTTAGATATTTTATGGGATATTTTGTGCCTTGGGCTTTGCAAAGCCTCAAGGACAAGTTTAGATATTTTGACTTGGCCAATGGGATAGCTAGTTTCTCCATGAGGTTTTCCTCCCTCAAACCTATTTATTCCATGGGTTTCATTGTAAATCAGAGGCTGAACTTGAGAGAAGAATTAATACATTGGTCATATGAGCTTTGATGAATACACTTGTGTTATGATTTTTGGACTGCCTCTTGGATGCTTTTGAGGAGTGATGAAGGATTGGTGATGGATTCCATGACATGGTAGAATGGTATAGTGTTTCTTGCTATGTTTTTGTCTTCTAGTTTTCATCCATAATACATGCTTCTTGCTGCTATAGATCAGTAAAGATTAGTTTTGAGATATGCCCATGGAGGCACCTCAAAATTCCTGAATCTTCATAGCTTGATGTTTTCTTCTTCCTTAGTTATGCTAAAGAATTATTAACTACTCTTTAGTAACTTAAGGATAATGTTGCTAGTTTTATTTACAAGTTCTATGCATGTTGAGTAGGATGTATGGTGTGCCCTGCCTACCTATAAGTTGTCCATAGTTCTATCCATAAAACTTTCTCTTTGACTGATTAGTTGATCATCTTGTTGAACCAAGGAGGCCTAGTCCCGATCTAGCCCTTTGCCTAAAACTATGAAAGCTTGTTTGTCAAAGTGCCCAATGACTTAGAGACTGTGTTTAGGCGTTCCGGCATAGTATTTTGAGTTGTTAGTCCTTCTTATGTGTTTTCCCCAAAGTCTGATAGCCATTTCCCAAAGTTAGAGGGTCTTATACTTCTATGTATGGCTGGAATGTTTGATTTCTATGTATTAATTAGCTCATAGTTACATCTAGCATGATTAATGACTTTCTATAACATGTTTATGTCTGCTATCAACTAGTTACACTTGAAATCCCTTGTCTTTCACAACTTGATGTCCATTTACCCCATTCTGCCCAAAGATCCCTTCTACCGTGAATCAAATCGGCCCTACAGCAACCTTGCATCATCATCTCATAGCTTCCTTGACCTGTTTGACCCCATAGCCCAATTGATATGACTTCTTGTTATCCATTTTTATATCTTTGATCAGTTTTATCCCTCACAAACTTAAAATCCAAAAATCAAAAAACTCACTTCATAACTAGCCTAATATCAGAACACCATAAGCGAACACACCGATATCTTTTACATTTATAGAGAGAGCCCTCTCTGAGTCCAGGAAGGCTAGGTCCTCGGGCTCCAAAGCTTGGTTTGATGTTACATCGTCATTTAGCTCGCCAATCGGCCAAATCACGGGACCCTAACATAATGGCGATCACGGTGGGACTTTGAGTTAGTGACAATCTAAGGACACCTTAGAACTCTATAAGTCCCTTATTTTCAAGAATACCTACCAGTGAGCCACCTCATCGCCACCCTAACATAATGGCGATCACGGTGGGACTCTGAGTGATAAACAAGCTTAGTTTCCCTAATCTTTAGAGACTTTTGAGAATATTAGTTGGCTGACTTATCCCACCGCTCACTAACAAATGGCGATCACGGTGGGACTTTGAGTCAAAACATCCTAGGTATCCCTTAGGAACTCTCAAAATCTCAGTCAAACTTAGAAGAGTAGAATCTGGTTGTCTCACCATCCTAGCAAAATGATGAATCAGCTGTAGGACACTCTTCCAAACCTCAGGACTACATAAAACTCAGAAAAACCCCAAAAAACTCCCTTAGATTGGTTTTTGTCAGTATTGGTGGTGGACCATACACATATACCTCAAAACAACTAAAAATCCACCTGGCGACTCCACTAGCCTCCAGTAGGCCTTACTATTTTAATAAACTCTAGGCTACTATCCGATAGACCTATCCCATCGCTCACTAACATAGCGCGAGATGGTGGGACACTGAGTACATGATAGTCTAGCAAACTCTTATAGACTCTTTGGTCCTTTAGATACCTTAAACAAGCAAGCAGCCCATAGACCCATTTAGAGTAAACTCTTTTGTTCTCATCACCCTAGCAAAGTGTTGAAACAAGTCTAGAATACTTTAAACCATAGGCTGCACATAAACTCAGAAAATCCAAAACATTCCCAGATTAGTTACCGGTGGTGGACCATAGCTAAATATTTTCAAAAAACAAACAAGTTCCACCTGGCGAATCCACTAGCCTCCAGTAGGCCTTTTTCCCCACTAGTCCTTATAAAGACTCCTAACAATGCGGTAAGTAAACCCAATCATCCTGATGGAGGAAGACATGGCTCAACACCTAAGGACACAAAGGATATATGCTCCGATGAGCAGAGAACATATCCCTGGTTTCCCACACAAAATGCCCACCGATGTAAATTGGTTCGAAGACCTATCTGTCTTTCGAAATGAAAATATTGACAACCCATTTTTACACCTCATCAAATTTCATATGCATGTATGCAGCTTAAAGGTTGAATGGCATGAGGACTGCCTTATGAAAATGTTCATGGGTACATTAGAAGAGGAGGCAAGAGAATGGTATGAGAACCTAGAACCTCGCACCTTGTTTTCTTTGAAGGATTTCCACAAAGTATTTTGTAAAAACTATATAGGGCATTGTCCATCTCTATCATTGGCTGAAAATTTTTGTGATCACTCTGAAAAACTCATACAACACCTTGTAAGCATTGAAGAAGAATACGGAAATTGGCATCCTGAAGAGTTTTTAGAGGAGGTCCATAATTTTCTTACCCAAGATAACAATCAAGATGACCAAGAAAAGTTGATCCTAGATGAAATCCATCAAGAAATAAGAGAGGATCCACGAGAACTCTGTGAAAAGGTTGAAACAGATAACAATCCATCTGCCCTTTTATATAAAATACAAGAGGACATTCAGCCACAAGATCAACTTCCACAAAAGATGGAAAGAAATTGTTGCCCCATCCAAAGAAAACAGAAAATACCTTCTCCCTTAACTGAACAGGAAATAGATCAAATAATAAACATGCAGACAGCCTCTGAAACTTCATGTAACCAAAACTTTGCTGATTTTTCTCCTTTAAACCATGCATATCATAAATCAGAAAAAATATTTGTAAATCAAGTTGAAGAAAAGCAATTTGATTATCCAATATACATGGCTGGTGACATTACTTATGTTAATGATTCTCCAATGTTTGATCAATAAGTTTATGATTATGACTTCCAAACAGAAACTAACTTTGCAGAAGATTTATTTTTTGATTGTCGAGAGGAAGCTCAGTTTCATGAACTTGAGAAAAGTAAGCAGCCATTACAGATCATCTATGACACTGATGAGGAGAGCCTTGAAAGTTCAAAAGTAAGTGAAGAGTCTCAGACTCTTTGCTCTACTTCACTTCAGTCCATCATATATAACATTCACATAATTGGAAATCAGCAGTTTTTCAGCTTTGATGATGAGGTTGAGGAAGATGGTGAAATTCTTGAGCATGTTGTAAATGAGAAGCCTTTTCCTGAAATGGTTGAGGAAATCATTTTGGACATAGAATCTTCCTTAACTCCAGATTTGCAGTTACCCTGTTCCATTGAGTTAAGAATTGTAGATGATGAAGTAGAGGTTGAGAAACAAATGAGAGTTGTCACACTATCCTTTGAAGATGATTTGCTGTCAAAGTGTATCCCTGCTCATCGACCTGATGACCTTCACACAGTTTTCAGCCCGCCCTATCAAAACACATCAGCTTGGATTGAAAACTACACTGCAATATATGATGAGTCTGATATTTCAAGTGATCATGAGCAAGGGGAAGAGTTGCTTTACCAAGAGAGTCCTAGATATAGCCAAGTGGAAGAAAGAGTAGTCCTGAATGAAGCCTATGTCTCAAATCCTCTAGATCAGGTATTATTCCAAGATCCATTTATTGTTTTCCTTGAGAAGTCTAAAGGAGTAGTGGGTTCTATCATGAAAAAGTTGCTACCTAGAATGAGAAAAAACTTAAGCATTACTGTCCGGAAACAAACCAAATGGGAGTGGCCTTTTCATTATTTCTGCATCATGAAAAAACTAAACCAGAATCCCCCATGTGATCATCTACTTGACTGGTTGCATTGGAAAGAAGAGTTCACCAAATATATGTTGTGTACAGTTTAGGATAGAATAGATAAACAACAGTAGAAAATAATCTCAGCCTTGTGAGCATTTTTTTTTCATTTGTAGTTTGTTTGAAGAAAAAGTGAAAAAGCAGAAAATACAAAAAACAGTGAAAAGTAGAAAAAGAGGGCAGTTTCTACAAAGCAGTGGTAAAGCCCCATGTTCCGAAAAATAGTCCTTCGGAAAGCGCGCAAGTCTAAATGCCGCTACTAGTACTTCAATGTCTTGTTCAACTATCTAGCCTAATCATAGCTGAGCATGTTTAAATTTATTTGCTGATAAGTTAGTGAGTGCAAAGATAGTCAACATTGTGTAAGATTGACTTATCACAGAGTTTAGATTAGGGAGAGATTCTGGTTCCACATGACTAAAACAGAACCAAAGAGAGAAGCGAGGGATGAAAAACACATTGTACATCTTAGCCCCACTTGTCTAGTTTCCTTGTGTTGCAAAATAACATTTGTGTGCAGCTTGTCTTTTATGCCGCAAATGCATGACAAATCAGACCGCCTAATCCTGATTTGATCATTTTAAATTTCATGTTGTAGATTAGAGAATGAAATCCTGTCAAACTGCTTAATCTTGACAGTTGATCTAGCATAGGTAGAGTAATGAAGGAGTTCATCAGTTTAATCTGAACTCCCGGCAGATATAAGAGTAGAAATAGATAGGTTCATTTTGCAAAAAGAAAATATACATTGTCAAAAGGCTGCTAGTTCAAATGCGCCAAAGAGAAGAAAAAATGTTAGGAAAGATAGTGGGGTAGGTAGAAGTATCATTGATGTTAATCATGCTGTCATTTTTCAGAAATAACATCAAAAGAAGGGTAAATTTTGTGCCAATGGATAAGGCACTGGTCTTCATAAGCCAAAAATCTGAATTCTGGACACCTCCTGACGAGGAGCTGCCCTCCCCAAATGGAGCCACTGTTAGCCATCAGTATTTTTTTACATGTTAGTGATGACTATATCCATAGCTGAGTTTTCTAGAAGCTGAATTCCATATGTCAATCTGTCATCTAGAAAACCCTCATAAAACTTTTTTCGCCCTTTTACTTATCAGTCCGCCCATGTCAAAGTCAAAATCCATTATCACTATTTTTTCTAGTTTCAGCCCCCCTGGTCTGTCCATCAGCTCCAAAAGGAAAAGTCCAAGTCTGTTTCAAGAGCCTCCCCTATGTTAGGAAGTGGCGCTTTAAGACATTCTACCCTTGGCAATCATCAAAAGGCCAAAAAGCCTCCATCTGCTACAGACCAATCATGACTGACCTCTCACTCTACAAATCAAGTTGATAACAGCTCTAAGTCGCGCCACTTATACCTCTAGGTCTCAGCACTGCATAAACCACAGTCTCAAGCTGATTACTAGGTGTTTCACAATGTTTTATGGATTCTGCAAAGACAGGAAATATAAATTCATCTCAGGAGAACATTCTTGAATCTACAGTTAGAAGAACAACTGCTTCTAAATGTAGCATGAGCCTGAGATGAAGCTGCAAAACAAAGAGTCACTCATCAAGATCTTGCAGCCTCTTTTCAGAATGAAAATCATAGTAAGAGAAAGACACCACTGTCATAGCAAACTGGTAATTTTTCATGGCCCAGAACCTCCTTCATTTACAAGCAGAGGGTTAGGGCGCCTCCTTCATCTACAAGCAGAGGGCGCTGGCCAGTATTGACTTAAAGGATTACAGAAGCCCAGGTTTGCCTTTTACTGAACAGTGAAACAACAACTCCAGGTTTTCTGAGTGAGTGATGATCATAACAGGGATAGAGTCTGAAGTATGCAAGTTCAAAGGAAAACAGAGTTTGGTCTGATAAAGGAGGTCATTTGAAGTTTTCAAATTATGTGAATTGTTAAACTTTAGAAAGGCATGTCATTAGTACAAATTCCAATCATAAGCAGCCTGCTTATCCACAAGATCAAATTGAAGAGGTGCTGACAGATCATGTCATCACACAGGCAGAGGAAAAGTTGTTTGTTTCCAAAGGGTGCTGACCTCCATAGTCACAGAGATTATCTTTCAAAATTTTGTCATGAGTTGACTAAAGAAAATGATGACATTTCAGTCACCCTCAGACCATTACAGTGAGACAGTGACACTTTGGCTAGGGTTTTTTCTGAAGCACAGTGATGATTGCAAGCAGAGGTGCTAGTATTGATGTTTCTCAAGTTGTCTGCTTACCATCACATCCAAAGAAAATCTTTGTCAAACAGGTTCATCAAACAATCTTAGATACTTTTCTCAGTGAAGGGCCTCCTCCATTTATGAGCAGATGGCCAAGGCATTGTATGTTTTTGAAAACTGATTGGTCAAAGGATGCAGTGAAAAGAGACAATGAAAGAAAGCGAAAGTATGTACACAGGTAAAAGATAGTGTTTGTGATTCAAAAGTATTGTTTTTCCTATCCATAGGAAAATGTCTGTCAAACTATACCTATAGTGGACAGGAGACAATATTGACTATGCAGGCCATTGATACAAAAAGGGAAGTTTCCTTAGGGGAAGAGGCCACACAGTCACCTCACTGTCACATGCCAAGAAGTTTAAAGGGAACTCCTCTTAAGTAAACAGAGAAATATAGTTTGAATGGATGCAACCAAAAATGGCAATTACAATCCAAAGAGAAACCTATAAATCACCAAGAAGGTAAAACAATGGACAGAGTTGAGCTATGGAATGGTTCTATTACAAAAAGGTCAATGCACTGGTCAAAGAAAAATGATAAGTTGTGTTTCAACATTGTAAATAAGTATGCAGAGTTATGAATAGACAAAGGAGTTTGTTTTGATAAAAAGTATCCTTTATTTAAATGATTTGAAACAAACACGGGATTTTTCATCATTCAAAAGGGCAGAGATATCGCGCGAGAGGATACACCTATAAGCAAGAAAGTATATTATTGAAAAGGGTGAGATTTTCTTAGATCAAGTCCAAGGAGACCAGCAAGTTTGACACCTGCATTGGAGAAAAAGTTGAAGA
The DNA here is from genome assembly GCA_034641835.2 of Pinus albicaulis. NCBI lineage: Eukaryota > Viridiplantae > Streptophyta > Pinopsida > Pinales > Pinaceae > Pinus > Pinus albicaulis. Next base: position 155,136 of record JAXQQM020079863.1, on the reverse strand, counting down.
AGCAAGTAAACGCCGGGGTTGTCAAAGCAAGTTGACAGTGCAAAACCCAGTCCTTTCAGAAACAAATTAGCATTCAGGTATTTCCTTGACAGCTTTAAAGAGGGGTTGTTTTACATCATAAATATCACCAGCATCTTTAAAAATAGTGGCAGAGATGATGTGGAAGCCATGGAGTTATTTTTCAAAGTTTGAAGTTCGATGTCAAAGTGTCACCCAAGGGACAAAGCTGGAAGTCACTTTTCTAACACCTGTGCATAAGTGAGACAATGTTCTGGCTTTTTAAGCCATTTTTACTTTTATAAAGAGGTTGGCCCATGATTGACACGATCCAGGAGTGTGGAAAATCTCCAACGCAGATATGGAATGCACCGAGGTTATTAAAAAGGATCAAAAAGACTGTGAAAACCCTGCAAAAAGGCCAAAAAAAAATTTCACTTTACATTTAAAGACCAAGTGACCATTGAAGCATTTGAAATAACATAAGAGTAAATCGAAGAAGGAAATTTCATTTTCAAAGCAGCAAACAAGGTGTTCACAGCATAAATGAAGAGGTTCCAGGTCAAATTCCAGGAGTTTGCACAGTTTACACTGCGCGACGTGCCTGTCAAACCGCGCGATGCGCTTGGCGGAGGATTTGAACGGGCGGTCAGTGTACGCACGACGCGCCTGTACAATCACGCAACGAAGGCATATCAGCACTTGATATTTTGACCTCAGCTTTGGAGCATGTTGCTATGGACCCCTGAGGGTCATATGTGCCAAGTTTGGGCCCATTTCGACAACCTTTTGTTTTTTGGCATTTTTTGGGTTTTTGGTCGAAAACTCATAAATTCGCCATTTCAGTTTGAAGATTTTTCAAAGGAGAAGGATGATACCAATGGATGCCATAATTCTATGAGCAGGTCCCCATCGATTTTCAGAGCATTTGGAGATCATTCGCCCCCTCAAATTGGCGAAAAATGCCCTCTTTTTGCACATTCTGCCCGCCATATCAGCAGTCTGCTATTTCCTGGTTTTTTGCACACAGGTACAGTTTTGGAAAAATTTCAGGCATCAGATTGAGATGATTTTAGTTTCGCCAGAAAGTAGACACAGAGAGCTTTCCAACGAGCTATCATGAGCCTCGTTTCGACATCGGGAAGGCTGCCAATTTCCTCCAGCAAGTCAGGGGACCTTTTTCAGACATAAATATGAAGTATTTTTGTAATTTTTGAACCTCAAAAATCTGCTTTTCCCAAATGTGCGTTTAGCTATTTTTACACTTGGGAAATGATGTAAAGTCAATATAATTTCCGTTTTTAGCATTTTTTAAGATATTTTATGGGATATTTTGTGCCTTGGGCTTTGCAAAGCCTCAAGGACAAGTTTAGATATTTTGACTTGGCCAATGGGATAGCTAGTTGCTCCATGAGGTTTTCCTCCCTCAAGCCTATTTATTCCACAAGGCTTCATTGTAAAAAAGAGGTTGAACTTGAGAGAAGAATCAATATATTGGTCATATGAGCTTCGAAGAACATACTTGTGTTATGATTTTTGGACTGCCTCTTGGATGCTTTTGAGGAATGATGAAGGATTGTTGATGGATTCCATGACATGGTAGAATGGTATAGTTTTTCTTGCTTTGTTGTTGTCTTCTAGTTTTCATTCATGATTCATGCTTCTTGCTACTATAGATCAGTAGAGATTAGTTTGGAGATATGCCCATGGAGGCACCTCAAAATTCCTGAATCTTCATAGCTTTATGTTTTCTTCTTCCTTAGTTATGCTAAAGAATTCTTAACTGCTCTTTAGTAACTTAAGGATATTGTTTGCTAGTTTTATTTACAAGTTCTATGCATGTTGAGTAGGATGTATGGTGTGCCCTGCTTACCTATAAGCTGTCCATAGTTCTGTCCATGAAACTATCTCTTTGACTGATTAGTTTATCATCTTGTTGAACCAAGGAGGCCTAGTCCCGATCTAGCCCTTTGCCTAAAACTATGAAAGCTTGTTTGTCCAAGTGCCCAATAACTTAAAGACTGTGTTTAGGCGTTTCGGCATAGTTTTATGAGTTGTTAGTCCTTCTTATGTGTTTTCCCCAAAGTCTGATAGCCATTTCCCAAAGTTAGAGGGTCTTATACTTCTATGTATGGTTGGAATGTTTGATTTCTATGTATTAATTAGCTCATAGTTACATTTAGCATGATTAATGGCTTGCTATAACATGTTTATGTCTGCTATCAACTAGTTACACTTGAAATCCCTTGTCTTTCACAAGCTTGATGTTCATTTACTCCATTTTGCCCAAACATCTTTTCTACCTTAAATCAAATCGGCCCTACAGCAGCCTTACATCATCATCTCATAGCTTCCTTGACCTGTTTGACCCCATAGCCCAATTGATCTGACTTCTTGTTATCCATTTTTATATCTTTGATCAGTTTTATCCCTCACAAACTAAAAACCAAAAATAAAAAAAACTCACTTCATAACTAGCCTAATATCAGAACACCATAAGCAAACACACCGATATCCTTTACACAAATAGAGAGAGCCCTCTCTGAGTCCAGGAAGGCTAGGTCCTTGGGCTCCAAAGCTTGGTTTGATGTTACATCGTCATTTGGCTCACCAATTGGCCAAATCACGGGACCCTAACACATGCTTGTCCCATTTTCCCTGTAAATCAGACATTCTCTGCCTTAAACCAATCATCCCAGCAGTCATCTTGGCGTTCCCTTCTTGCTCTTTAACCAATGAATTAGCTAGAGCTAATTTCTCTCTTTCCACCTGGATCAACTCGTCCATTTGTACATGTTCTCCGCGGGGAATGTTTAGCCTTTTCTTCAACTCAAATTTCTCTCCCTCCAGATCAAGGAGGAGCTTCTTCCGAAGCACATCCTTGTCGCCCCCCTTTTCCCTTACTACCTTCTCGAGATATTACAGATTGTTGTTTATGGCTCTGGCACTAGCTCTTTCTTTCCTCTGATTTTCCAACACTGTGTTTTACTTGTCTTCAAGTTTCCTCGGAGAGAGCTCAAGCTTTACCACTTCATCTCTCAAAATATCTCAAATACATTGGTGCAGACTGAGCTTGTCTGTTATAGGGATGTTATGCAAATTTAAAGCGAATTCCAAGGCTTGGTAACTAGTTCCTTCAGCTATAGGCTCCAGCACTGCCTCTGTAATGGTGATTATCAGCTGTTCTTTATCCATATCTAGTTAAGTGGTGAGCCGAGTATGGTACTTGTTCATGAATCTGGCCAATTCTACTCATATTTTCTCCTGTGTAGTTCTGTTTATGTTGCCTATTTCTTCCCTCACCTCGGTTCTGTTAACTGAAATGGCTTGCGATAGCCCAGAGAGTTCTGAAAAGGAAGCACCATCATATATAATTGTGAAACTGACCTTGCTTTTGTCAGGCTCCCCGTATCGGACCAACTCCTCCTGTGGGGACTCTTCCCATACAATCTCCACTTCAAAAGTTTTATGTTTCTTGGAGGGATGGGATCCCTCGCCCATGTCCATGCCTTCTTGTCCTCCTAAAGCATTTGCCTCATCATCTTGCCCTTTTCTTTCTATTCCCACGGAAGTAGTGTTGCCCATTCCTTCTGCAGCTGAAGATTCAGCCTCCATCTGTGAAGCCAAAGGCCATGTATCAAGGTTAGCTCTCCACTCAATGAAGGGCCTAGTCTCATGTACATAAGCAGTCGACTTTATTTTTCTTTTCCTATTGGAAAGGATCCCTTTCAGGTCATAGGGCCAAGCTTTTCCTTGTATCAGATCCATCCCTTAAAGAATATTTTCCATTGTGGAGAGGGTGTACCTTGAATTTATGGTGAAGGGGCCGATAGAGGTAGGGAGCTTGAGAATGTATCCTTTCTTCGCGGGGATGAAGTGGAATTGGCCGGCCTTCAAGGTTTGACAGATGTACTCAAGGGAAAAAATCTGCATAACAGGAAACACCGGTAGGCGGTGGGGGGGTACATCTGCGCCATAGACCCTGATCTCAGTGTAGTCGTCATACAGGTACCAGTCCCCTGTGTTATCTTCATCATCGAACTGCAACCAGTCCTTATGCTCGGGAGATATTCTGGGCAGATGGTTGTCGTGTATGATGGTGTAGGCTATGGACATGAATTCATTCAAGAACTTCATGTAACCCCTCCCGTTAAGCTGTTGACGAACATAGTTGTCCCACTCAAAGACAATTCTTGGTTGGGCGATCGCCCTCGAAAGCTTTTCAAGGCCTAGAGTCTCAAACCTGTTAGCATGCTCAAACAAGAAGAGATAAAACACTATTGAACAGAACTAGAAATACCTAGAAGATGGTATCTCTTGGAACTGGGTTTGAAGGGCCAAGGCCAGGAAAGTAGGGATATCCAAAAGAACACCCTTTTGAGACATGAGCCAGAGGAGATCTATAAATTATTTTGACACCCACTTGACCTTTCTAAGACCTATTAACCCTGAAATTAAAGCAAGGATAGGTTGGAAATTATCTCTAAAAGTGGCCAAGGGAACCATACCTGAAGGTGGGATAGTCGCGAGACGAGAATCTGAAATAAAACTAAGGAATTCACTCTGTTGCTTCTGGGGAAACTTTGAAAACTATCGGGAGAGGGATAAATCAGTGAACTCAACATAACTGATGCAGGAGCATTAGATTCAGGAAAATACTTTGTATTTTATTAAACCTAGGGGGTCTTATGTTTGTGAGAAAATATTAATTTTATGTAAATATTAATGGGATTTTTGAGAGATTTTAATTAAGTATTGTGAGGATTTGTTAATTTTCCCAAATGATTTGGAGAACATGAGAGAAATTAGATTTGAGATATCTAAGAATTAATTATGAAGCCGAAGTTAGATTTGGTTTCAAGATTTTAGGGATAAAATCTAGATTGTAGGGGTGTTGAGATATTTGAGGACTTTGTTGAGTTATTAAAGGGATTTGAACCTAAATTGGTTCAACATTATTGTATAAATGTAATAATCCTAAAAGGAAAAAGGTAGGAAGAATAGAGAGAGAGGTGAGGTTTGGATAACAGAGTTTGTTAGCCTACAGGATTTTGTAAAAGGGCCATTGATTTGAAAATCTGGCCATGGACCAAGAGGATTTTTGTATTTGATTACATTTGTTTATATCGATGAGGAATTTGTTTTTAAAATTCTGGTGAAAAGTATATGTCTTCTTGATTAAGTTCTACATGAGAAATGTTTGAGTTTATGAGTTATTACATATGATAAACTTGGTAATATATGAATCTCTACATATTTGGAAAGCATCAACTTTAATTAATGTCGATTTATGCCTTGAGTAAATTAAAAGCGAAGTTTTTAAATGAGACCATGGTAGAACTTGTTTCTCATTTTGCAATATTGAAGGGTCCATGGAAAAGTGTTGTGCTTTAATATTATTGATCAATCAAAGAATTTGAAGGCGTAATGCTTAATTGAAGAGTAACATCGATTCACATTTCACATTGTTGACCAGCATTATAAATCTGGTTTGAAGAGCCAAGTTCTGGCTTGGAAATGGAATAATTGACACGTAGAATATGCGTAAGCTTGGAAACTTCTGTTTGGCACAGAATTCAAATGATGAAGAGAGCGGCTTTTGGTTATAGTGTGTCATGTTAAATAGTCAGGGCAGCTTACTTCGAGTTCTGGGAGTCTTCTTCTCAATAATTGAGCTGCATTTTCTGAATAATAATGCCGATGTCTCTCCCTTCGCCACTTTCCTATGGATAAATTATACTCCCTTGTTGCAAAGTATTTTCTGTGATTATTTATTCACTGAATTATCCCATGAGAATTAAAGGCACTGTCTACGATTTGTATCAAAGTTGTCTTTGGCTTTTGATGTGTAATCTTTTCAAAGAAGGACACAGATTTTAATATGTTTGAACCCATGAAGGGAAATTGTGAATTTAAAGATGTCGTAGGTGTTAGACGTGTTTGAATTGCAGAGATCAAAGTTGAATGATGGTGCAACGCAGATCTAAGCAAACACACAAAGAAGTGGAGCCTGGAAAAGGTCATTGATTTGCAATGTTAAATGCAGAGCTCGAAGTGAATGAAATTTGCGTTGGAGAGAAACTCTGTTTTTTAAAACATTGTTGGATGAATTAATACAGTGAAATGATTCCGACTTGATGCAAATTGAGGTCAATCCAAGCTCTGAAATTGAGCTAGAAAGAAGTGATGAACTTCTAGTTTGAACCAAAATAAAATTTCATTGAAAACCAGTGTCAACGCAAATCAGAAATCGAAGTCTTTAAGAAAGTGAGGAGTTACAAAGGTAAAGTAATAAGTTCGATTGAAGAATAGTAATGTCATGGGTGAATAGTTTCCAATGGCGTTGGATGGAAGAATGGTAAGTTAATAAGGCCCAGATGCATTATTAATATGGTGCATTGGTGAATTATGATTGAATGTTTTTCATGTTGGCATTGGTGTTCTAATCTTCATTGAGGTTAGATATTTATGTGCATTGGTGTTTAACCAAGGTTAAGCCTTGTAGTTTAAAAAGGCAAGGGCGCATATATATAATGGAACCAAAATTTATTTATTAATGTCAATTATCAATCTTTGGGAATTGGGTTTATAAAGTTGGGGTTTTGGAAATAAAACCGAGGTTGTTTAATCAGGGTTTTGTTTTAAAGAATTTTGAAGAGGCTTCCATTTGTGAAAATAACCTTGCATATGAAGGTTGATGGGTTTTATGAAATGTGGTTTAACCATAGGTTCGAAGAAGAAAGGAGAAAGAGCTTTCACATAAGAGTTGAAAGCTTTGGAAGTTCTTTTAGTCATGGTCTTAACCATGGAAATTTTGCATTGATGAGAATGTGGGTATATAGCGGGGTGACCTACTATCAATAACTCTAACTATGGGGGAAACGAAGGGCTTCCTTTATGAGCTCGGGAGATATGCGGAAAATATTATTACCATATGTCGATAAGAATAAATGCCTGCATTCATCATAGGCTTCACTGAGCCAACTTATAAACTCGGGAACTGGATATGTGGGCGAAGAAATCTGGTAATATAGCCCTGACTAAACGACTTTGAACTGGTCTTGGCCCTTCACATAGGATTCAAACAAATCGGGTCTAATACGAGATACACTGAAGGGGTAGAAAGGGTCGTGAATCCACGCGTCAGCATCAATGAGGGGTTTAGGTCCAGGGATAACCCTGAACTCACGGGCTTGGGGGGTTTCAGGTTTAGAATTTCTAGGATTTTCTTTCCCCATGACCATTTTTAAAAATAAAATAGAAGGAAAAGGGCGAGGCAAAGGAATGACTAAATACCTGCAAACAGTGAGGAAACCTGAGGGGGAAAGCGACATAGGGGTTGAAAGTGACCTGGTATTGGAATTCAAGCTTCCCTACAAGACAGATTCGTAAAAACGAGTATCTTACTAAGAGTGGTGTAAAACAGGATTAAAAATAACTATATTTGTAGAAAATGAGGTTAGGGTTCCCACTGTAGGGTTGATGTCATAAGGACGTCGACAATGGGGTGCGTGGCAATAGGTTGTTGGCTATCAGGAGCCAAGTAGGTGCAAGCCACGCGCTGGGTTAATACCAGTACTGGTCTTGTACTGGCTTTCCTAACTTACCTTACCTTTTTTTTCATAGCGCCACATGTCTTCCTCAAGGGTTCCACTTAAAGTTCCATCGGGAGCTCGTGAGACCCTCCTATAACAATCCATCACCCCACGGGAAGCTTAAAACTTGTCACGCCATCAAGTGATGTCATATGCTCCAGGGGGTAGATCTCCGCCCTCCTCCTTCCATCCTTAGTACCCCCGGAATCCCTGCACATGGCACTCCCTTTTAGTTATCTGACATATGTATGTGGCCCCCTTTTTGTTTAATTTTTTAGTGCCTTCAACCTTTTGTCCGCGCTCTTATCATGAGGTGATTTGCGTGCCATACTACCTTTATATTCACTTACCCCACTTATCTTTATGGACCCTTTCTTTATTTATTTTTGCTTTTCTCTTTTTTGCTTAAGGTGCGGGCTGACGAAACAACATTGGCTCCACTTGGGGACGACACTTTCATCCTTGAACGTGTCGATAACTCCGCAGACCATTTGTCGTTTATTCCTTGAGAGCCAGAGCCTCCTCAAAATTTTCAAACACTCCTATGGCAAAACGAAACAGCAAAAGTGAATTTAAAAAAAACAGATATATACACTATATACAGTGGACCTCTGAGACCTTGGTCAGTATTGAAAATAGAGTTTTAGGAACTGCCCATTTACGAGTGCCCTGATCAAGTCACCTTCTAGGTTTTCCAGTATGAAGGTGTTGTTGCCTTTCACCTCAGAAATATTGAATGGCCCAAACCACAATGGGTCAAACTTTCCATGCTTACATTTCTCAGCTCTTCTGAGGTCCCATCTTAGTACTAAATCCATGGGCTGCATTTCTCTGTCTTTTTCATGTTGATCAAACAAGCCCTTAATCTTTTCTTGATATTCTGCTAACCTGTCATTCACTTGACTCCGAGTCTCTTCTAGCTCAACTAGCTAGTTCATTCTTCCGCTGAGATTGTTGGGCTATTCCTTGCTATCCTAGAGGAACCTAGTCATAGGCAAGGCGAGTTGAATTGGAAAAACAGCTACTCGGCCACAAACCAGTTCATGGGGTGACTTGCCTGTTGACCTTTTACTAGTGACTCTATTCACCCAGAGCGTGAATTTTAGCTAAGAGTCCCAGTTTTTCTGACTTTCGTTTATGGATTTATTTAATTCCCTTACCAATGTCTTATTTGAAGACTCTAGTAGTCCATTTCCTTGGGGATAATAGGTTGTAGAGTGCCCCAAGGTGATGTTGTATTTCTGACAAAAATTGGTGAATTTGGCAGACTTGAAAGCATGAGCGTTATCTGTCACAACTTTGGTTGGGTAGCCAAATCTGGATATGATGTTCTCCTCCAGGAACTTTATGACAACTGCGTCGGTGGCGTTTCTCATGGGTATTTCCTCTACCCACTTGGTGAAGTAGTCAGTGGTGGTGAGGATCCACTTGTTTCGACCACTTGACTCCGAGTGAATCTCTCTAATAAAGTCGATTCCCCATTGCTGAAAAGGCTCTTCTATATGTACTAGAATCATAGGTAAGGGTGAAAATTTCTATTTTTCAGCAAACCTTTGACATTTCTCGCACGCCCTAACCCGAGCATGTACATCCCCAAACAATCTAGGCCAGAAGAATCCCGCTTTCAATATCTTGTGAGTTGTGGATCACCAACTATAATTACCTGCACAGATGCCTTCATGGAATTCAACCATGACCTCCTCCACCTCCGACTCTGTGAGACATAAGAGTAAGATTCCCGAAGGGTCTTTCCAATATAATCAACTATTTTCAATGATGTATTTCTGGGACTTCGACCTCAGGGTTCGATATTTTGTCTTATCGAAGTTTAACGGACACCTGAGAGTTAAAAGGTATTGTACAATATCTTTATACTAGGTACTAAGCAAGTACTTCATGTGAGTTTTTTGTGCAGTAGTTTCTATACCGGGTTGCTCATCTGTACCTTCAAGTAATTCTCCACCCTGCATAGATAAATTTATGCCCAAAGCCTGGCAGTTTGACTCAGACAAAAAATTTTCTAAACCCAGACCTTTGATAAGCTTCATGGGGAAAATGTCCAATTCATATTATTGAATCTTAGCGATCCATTTACCTCTCTTTCCTTCGCTATCCCCTTGAATCAAGATGTCTTTCACTGTGGTCGTGGGCACGAAAGTAGTTATGGTTGACTGCAACACATACATTCTGAAAGCTTTTAGGGACTTTACCAGGGCATATGCCTTCTTCTAAAAATGTTATACTTTAACTTGGCATCCCAAAGCGCCTGACTGAAAAAGGCATTGGGCTGCTCATACCCATCTTCATTTTTTATGTACTAATACTACAACTACAGTATGTGGGGATGAAAATGAGAAGATCATGAAGGGCTTACCATAGTCTGGTCCCACCAGTACTGGTGCTTTTACAAAGGAACTTTTAATTCTGTTGAATGCTTCTCTTAACTCTAGCATCCATTTTACATCATTGTTTTTCTAAGCATTTTAGTGATATGCCGAACTATTTCTGTGTAGTTCGGGATGAATCTTCTCAAAAAATTTATGCATCCAAGGAATACTTGAACCTCCTTCTTGTTTCAAGGTAAGGATATGTCGTTAATTACCTCTATTCTTTTTGGATCAATATTTACTCCAGCTTTAGTTACAATATGCCCTAATAATTTTCCCTCTTCTAAAGTAAACAAATATTTTTGAGGATTTAGGGACAAACCATACCTGTGACACTTGTCAAAATTCTGGCACAAAATGTTCAATATGTTCAGATTCATCCTTCAAAAAAATGGTGATATCATCCAGATATACCACCACGAACTTGTCTTTCTCTCCTACGAAAGCAATGTCCATCGCCCGCTGGAAAGTAGCTCCCACATTTATTAGGCCGAAAGGCATTCGGGCGTACATGAAAGTACCCCATGGTGTGGTAAATGCTATCTTCTTTTGATCTTCGAGGAGGACTATCACCTGGTTATATCCAGAACAACCATCCATCATGGACATTCGAGAGGATCCCACCACCTTCTGCAGTATGTGGTCAATCTTGGGGAGAGGATAGTTATCTTTAAGGGATGCTCTGTTTAGATTTTGAAAGTCTACACATAGCCTTATTTCTCCGTTCTTCTTTCGGACTAGGACTAGGTTGGCCACCCACTCTGAATATCTCAGAGACACAATGATCTTAGCCTTCGGCAACTTCTTGATTTCTTTCTCTATGGAAGGGAGCAGAAAATGGTTGATCTGCCTTAAATTTTTCTTATGTGGCGTGGAATATCCCCTCAGTGGGATTTTATGTTGTATGACATTGGTATCAAATGTTTTCATATCTTGGTATGACCAAGCGAAAACATCTCTGTAGGAACAGAACAATTTGAAGTATTTTTCTCTGTATTTTTCTAGAACTCTCTTAGACAATTTTACAATTTTAGGATCCTCTTCTGTCCCGATATTTACATCGCCTACTTGAGCTTCATCGGTCGATTTTTTAGGGCTAACAGGGACATCATTTTTATAAAATAATCTTTCCAAAGGTACCATACCTCTGGGGATCACGTTCCCTTTCAGTTGCAACACCCTGTGCCCAACCACTGTCTCTTGCCATTTGTTCTGAGGTTTTTCTTCAGTCTCTTCTTCTTCTCCGGTATCAATGACAAAATTAGAAAACTCTTCGATAGTCTCCATGAAACGCTTCATCTGCTCCTCATCTTTAAACACCTGCTAGTGTTTGACATTATCTGGGATAGAGGGATGATAATGCACTTCCACTTCGTATCTCAAGAGCGAATTCTGGGGTGGACAGAAATTACTTGCTGCTACAGCGAGGGAATCAACCATCCTATTCTCATCTCTTGGCATAAACTATATATTAAACGTTAGGAAAAAGTTATCCAACAGGTCCCATACTTCATTTCTGTATGCTCTTAACCGAGAGTATTTTTCTTGGCACTGATTCTTAGTCTGCCTCACCACTAGCTCTGAATCTCCAAAAACTTTGAGACTCTCAATGTTCATATTTTTGGAAATTTTTAACCCCAAAAGTAGTGCCCCATACTCTACTACATTATTTGTGGCTTCATACTCCAATTTAAAAGAGAAAGGGACCAATTTTCTAGTAGGGGAGATTAAGAGGACCCCCGCTCCATTTCCTTCCCTTGAATTTGCTCGATCGAAGTGCAGAGTCCACATCCCCTTTTCTTCATTACTTGTGGGTTGTTTTGGTCTCAACATGCTGAATGCTGGTTCTTGTAAAAACTCTTGGTCCTCCTTGAGCATTAGGCAGGAAAACTCCCCCTCCTTGCTGTATACCGGAGAATTGACTGAGCCATCAGCTCTGGTCACCATCTTCACGAATCTTGATTCCTGATACAGCCTCCTTTCTTGCCCCCAAATACTGGAATGGTTGCATAAGTGAGGTCAAGATTAATGACCCTCCAATTTTGTTTCCCCATGATCTGGACAACAACATTCCAAACTGGGTTGGGATGTCAGCACCACTATGTCCATAACAACGCTTTTGGCCGGGATCTGGGCCAAGTTCACCACTAGGTCTTTAATCATCCCCAGGCATTTGACCCTCTTGGAATCAAAAGAATAGAGGACCTTATACGGATGAGTGATTTGCAACCCTAACTACTCCATGACTGACATAGGTAATAGATTATGCGATTCTCCTAAGTCCAACATACAATTATGCAACAGCAAATCATGGATGACCAGGGATACATAAAAGGGTAGGGTTTTTGAATCCAGTTCTTCTACATGTGGGCCAAATACTACCATAGGCCTCTCCTCTTGAAGGTTAAGACTATCGAGAGGAGGATCTACACCATGATGAAGCATAAACTGATACACCTAAGCTTTATAAGAGGGTTGCTTCAAGAGGTCAACTAAAGGGACAAGGATCTTAACTTTCTCCAGTTCTTTTTTAAGATTAAACACAACGGGACACTTTTCCACGATGGTCTCCTTTGGTTCTTTAGGAAGGACTTGAGGCTTTGCATCAGCAGGAATATATTTAGGACTTGCAAGGGGATCAAGTACTGACTTAGATGAAGAGGGAGGGGTAACTTTCTGATGCAAGGGCTCTTCAATAGGTTTCTTACCTCTATTATCCACCTTCTGAGAGACCGACTCCTTAGGAGGCGACTCTTTATCTTGATCTTGAGTACGAGTCCTTTTCCTAGAATATCGAAGATCATATTTCTTGTGGAATTGGGCTTGCATGAAATCCACGAACTGTCTGCAATAATCATCAATGTCAAGATCTTCAGTGGATTTTGCTTTCTCTTCCTCTTCTTCCTTTTGTATAGAAATCTCTACCTCCTCCCCTTTCGAATAGGTAAGGTACTGATCATCTTGTCCATCGGGAGCATCTTCAGTAGGACCCTCCATCTTCCCTTCCAAATATAGAGGGGGTTGTATGTGATCTTGTTGCTCCTTTCTGTCCCATTGCAATATCTGCAGAGGTGGCTTCCGATACTGTGGGTTATAACCCTTGTTAGGAGCAATCAGAGATGGCCGAGATGATGCATTATTTGCTTCAAGCTCTAATTTCACCAGTTTATTTGAAAGATTCTTAATCATCTTGTTCATTTCCTCAATCTTATAATCTTCTACCTCTCTTTCTTGGTTTGAAGAAGAAGCCTCTTCTTTACCCCTTCATTTGAATTCATGGTCCAACCGCCCCTTCGATTTCCCTATAGAAGTGAAGTTGGCTTCTACCTCTAATGCATCGGTCTGAGCTTGGTCTAGAGAAGCAGATTTCCTCTCTCTTAGGGTGAAATCAAACTCAGATTCAAATGCTCCCACAAACACTACCTTAGCAGCTATTTCAGGAGGCTTCATATCAGCTGGTAGGTTGGTGTATAGCTTGTTGAATCTCTTTATAAATTCATACACGTATTCATTATGTCTTTTATTTAATGCGTTGAACTCTGTGAGACAATAACCATGGTCTCTTTTCTCTCCCCACTTTCGAGTGAAATCATTTTCCATCTCCTCCCAATTAGTGATGGTGTGGTCTCCAAGAGTCTTGAACCACTTCTGAGCTTCCCCATCTAGATATTGAACGAAAAGTCTTAACACTACGTCCAAATGTTCCACATTGAAATTCTCTACGAAGGCACATAAATCTTCCAGATGCTTTTGAGCAGCACTACTATCTTCCTCGGTAAACCGGGGTAAGAGCTTCATGTAGTCTTGGGGCATGTCACTTAGAATCTGTGGCAATGCTAGGGGGGCATATTTATTTAACAAGAAGCCAGGAACTACCATGGGAGGTGGTGGAGCTAGAGGGGGATTTTGATGAACGACAATGGGAATGTGTTGAAAGGTGGTTTCTGAATTGGCTTGGGCAAGTGGAATTTGAGGGATAGTCACTTGCTTTATTTCTTCGGCTTCCGAAGTGGGATGCAAGAAGGATCTAGAAGTTTCTATTGATTCTGCTTCATCTTTTATGTCCTAATTCTTAAGGAAAGGGTTATTTGGTGGGCATTCAAGTACTCTAGTAGTGGAACCACGGCTCTGAACTTGAGCTTGCTGAGAGGATGACGAAGAGTCTTCTAATGAGAACCTGGGTATATCAGTGTGTGTTGGCTGCTTTTCCTTCCAAATTATTTTGAACACAATTTTCTCCGGGTTAGACACAGAAGGAGTTCTTAACTGAGAAGTATCTAACCTTAGGTGGGGCTTATGATAAGCCAGGACTAAAAATGAATTTGAGCTTTAAAATAAAGTGGAGTCGCCAAGATGAGAAATCTACAACTCTCAACCCTTCGTGCTCACCTGATTTTGAAGGGTGAATGCGGTTTTTTTGTATCCCAGGGACAAGATATTAAAATTTCAACCCCAACAACGATGCCAAAAAGATGTTGTAGCTCCAAGAGATAGCCTTGAGTTGTCAAAGACCAGTGCCTAGGACATCTTAAGACAAGAGGTTTCGAAAATGATTTCTTACAGCTGATAACACAAGGCCTTTTGTTATAAAAAGGGATTAAAGTTTTCTGGAATGGGACCAAGACATCAAAGACAAAAAATGGATAATAATGACTTCTAGTGATATAGCATAAGGGTCTATAAGTGAGTGTTAGAAGTAGACATAAAACTAACTTCTGTGAAGAGGGCCGAGCATGAGACTAGTAAATAGTTACCAAAATAAATGAGTATGGAAACAATGGCAGAACATGAAAGGGAAAATTAACTTAAGGTAGGCTTATCCTAGCATAAGAATGCACCCCACTAACATCAGAAGATAGACAGTGATGTAAATAAAACATGAACAGAATATTGTGCCTCGAGCCATATTTAAAGTGTAGCAGACAAGTAGATATGAGTACCCTTCAAGATAAATTCATATCTAAATAATCAACACTTGCATTCGGAAAGCTTTTGATACAAGAAAAGTGATGGAAATACAAATGAACATTATATTAAAACATAACTGAGAAAATACAGACTGTAACTCATCTCATTTTTAATCCATTTCACAAGAGAGTAGCTTCGTTTCTATTGCCCAATGGGATCTTCCAACATACACTATGAACGTATCTCAAAACTTTACAAAAAGGAAAATTCACAACTAGCAGTTTCTACTTTGAAAAATATGGAACCCTTTCTCAGCTTCAGATTTCATTTCTTATATTTTTCTGCTGAGCCCTGTGAAAAGATATTTTTTAGACAAAATATTCCCCCTCAAGGTATCTTTCTGTTTGGGGTCTCCAGAAAAAACAAAAATGATGATGAGGAAGAAGGCCTCTCATCATCTACATAGTGGTCTTAACGAAGGCACTAAACGAAAACATAACAATAAAAGGAAAATAAAAGTGAAGAGGGTGAAATAAATATTTCACTCGATTTTACAATACATAAGAAATGAAAGTAAATTGGCTACTTGGGCCCGAACATGAGTTTCATTTTTTAGGACGGAGAGGAGTACCTGATTACAGTTTACTGGGAAGTGCTGATGACGTGGACGAACCAGTTTTGCGACTGAGAGGAGGTAGTGATTGGCAAGATGATGTGGAGGCTAGAGTGTTGATATATTCACTGCCTTTCTACCATGTACTCTCTCCTACTGATGGTATAGTGACGAAAGTCTCTACTAGAGCCTGAATATTTGTTAGCTCGGTGTAATCCACTTGGATGGCCAGCCGCTGTTTAATTTGGCAAAGAAGGGAGAACTCCTTTCTTAGGTCGGAAATTATTGTTTCCGCTTTTAGGCGAGAATTTTTTTCCAAAGGTAAATTATTCTGGTTCATGATGATTGCTAGCTTCTATTCATAAACCGTTAGCCCTACAAACGCAGTCGTTCCAAGTTCCCAGCATGATGGAAGACCTGCCTTTACCAGCTCATCCCACTCTCGATCGAACTATTCAACTCCCCTGGCAACCTACTCTAAACCACTCAGTGCATTTGCACGTGCAGTCTCCCTTTCGATCACTCTCCTAACTTCCATCACTCCTCTAAAATGGTTTTTGATTCCTTGAGTGAGAATCTCTTCAAGGTCCAATCCATTCAGGTAGCTGATATACCTTTTAGCCATTGCCACCTTTTCTTCTGCTTCCTCCTGCCCCTCCTGCAACATCACTTTGAATAAACGGACCGCGATCTTCTTATCATCCATCAGAGTGAGGTATTTCCAGTGTTTTCTCACCTCTGATATGATGTCTGTCTAGATGAGGCACCTGGCTTCCAGGAGGGTCACATTGCCCTTCATCTGAGTGTTCAATTCTTTGATGGTTTTCTCATGTATCAACTTCTCTCTTTTCTTTTTCTCAACCTCGTCCTACAAGGTCGTTACCAACTTATCATTTTTTGCCAGCTTGGCTTCCAGTTCTTGTATCCTGTGGCATGTTGTTCTAGCTTCATTTTCTGAAACCAGCAAGTCTGACAAGGCTTTAGTTAGCTACTCTAGAGTAGTTCCAGGCTCATTGGAAGTTGGGGTCATGCATACATGCTTGTCCCATTTTCCCTATAAATCAAACAATCTCCACCTTAAACCAGTCATCTCTGCAGTCATCTTGGCATTCCCTTCTTGCTCTTTAACCAATGAATCAACTAGAGTTGATTTCTCTCTTTCCACCTAGATCAACTCGTCCATTTTTACATGTTATCCATGGGGAATGTTTGGCCTCTTCTTCAACTCAGAGTACTCTGTCTCCAGATCAAGGAGGAGCTTCTTCCGAACCGCATCCTTGTCGCCCCCCTTTTCCATTACTACCTTCCTGAGATTTTGCAGATTGTTGTTTATGGCTCTGGCACTAGCTCTTTCTTTCCTATGCTTTTCCAACACTGCGTTGTACCTGTATTCAAGCTTCCTCAGAGAGAGCACAAGTTTTACCACTTCATCTCTCAACATATCTCCAATACATTGGTGTAGACTGAGCTTGTATGTTATAGGGATGTTAGCCAAATTTAAAGTGAATTCCAAGGCTCTGTAACTAGTTCCTTCGGCTGTAGGCTCTAACACTACCTCTATAATGGTAATTATCAGTTGTTCTTTATCCATATCTAGCTAAGTGGTGAGCCGAGTATGGTACTTGTTCATGAATCCGGCCAATTTTGCTCGCAGTTTCTCTCATGTAGTTCTGTTTCTATTGCCTATTTCTTCCCTCACCTCGGCTCTATTAAATTTAATTCTCAGAGAGTTTTGATGAGGAAGCACCATCATAAGTAATTTTGAAACTGGCCTTGCTTCTGTCAGGCTCCCCATATCAGACCAACTCCTCCTGTGGGGGCTCTTCCCATACAATCTCCAATTTATCATTTTTCTATTTCTTAGAGGGATGGGATCCCTCGCCCATGTCCATGCCTTCTTGTCCTCCTGGAGCATCTTCCTCATCAGCTTGCCCTTTTCTTTCTGTTCCCACGAAAGTAGTGTCACCCCTTCCTTTTTCAGCTGAAGATTAGGCCTCCATCTATGAAGCCAAAGGCCATGTATCAAGGTTAACTCTCCACTCAATGAAGGGCCTAGTCTCATGTACATAAGAAGTCGACTTTATTTTCCTTTTCCTATTGGAAAGGATCCCTTTCAGATCATAGGGCCAAGCTTTTCCTTGTATCAGATCCATCCCTTGAAGCAGCATTTCCACTGTGGAGAGGACGTGCCTTGAATTCATGGTGAAGGGGCCGATAGAGGTAGGGAGCTTGAGAATGTATCCTTTCTTCATGAGGATGAAGTGGAACTGGTCATCCTTCAAGGTTTGATGGATTTACTCAAGGGAAAAAATCTGCATAGCAGGAAAACCAGCAGGCTGTAGGGGGGTACGCCTGCGCCATAGACCCTGATCTCAGTGTAGTCATCATACAGGTACCAGTCCCCTGTGCTATCTTCATCGTCGAACTGTATCTATTCCTTCTACTCGGGAAATATTTTGGGCAGAGGGTTGTTGTGTATGATGGTGTAGGCTATGGAAATGAATTCATTCAATAACTTCGCGTAACCCCTCCCATTAGGTTGTTGACGAACACAAACGTTCCACTCAAATACATTTCTTGGCTAGGTTTTCACCCTCGAAAGATTTTCGAGGCCTAGAGTCTCAAACCTATTAGCATGCTCAAATAGGAAGAGATAAAACACTAATGAGCAAAACCGGAAAGACCTAGAAGAGGGTAGATCTTGGAACTGGGTTTGAATGGCCAAGGCTAGCAAAGTAGGGATATCCAAAAGAACACACTTTTGAGACATGAGCCAGAGGAGAGCTATACATTATTTTGACACCTGCTCGACCTCCCTGAGACCTAGTAACCCTGAAATGAAAGCAATGATAGGCTGGACATTATCTCTGAAAGTGGCCAAGGGAACCATATTTGAAGGTGGGATAGTTGTAAGATGAGAATTTGAAATAAAACAGAGGAATTTGCTCTGTTGCTTCCAGGGAAACTTTGAAAACTGTCGGGAGAGGGATAACTCAGTGAACTTGACACAACTCTGATTGTGGGAGAAACGAAGTACTTCCTTTATGATCTCGGGATATATGTGGAAAATATTATTACCTTGTGCCGATAAGAATAAATCCCCGTGTTCATCATAGGCTTCACTCAGCCAACTTATAAACTCAGAAACTGGATATGTGGGTGGAGCAATCTGGTAATATAGGCCTGACTAAATGACTCTGAACTGGTCTTGGCCCTTCACATAGGATTCAAACAACTCGAGTCTAAGACGGGATACACTGAAGGGGTAGAAAGGGTCGTGAATCCGCGCGTGAGCGTCAATGAGGGGTTCAGGTCCAGGGACAACCCTAACCTCAGGTGCTTGGGGGGTTTCAGGTTCAGAATTTCTAGGATTTTCTTTCCCCATGACCATTTTGAAAAATAAAATAGAAGGAAAACGTCGAGGTAGAGGAATGAATAAATACCTGCAAACAGTGAGGAAACCCGAGGGGGAAAGTGACACGGGGGCTGAAAGCGACCTGGTACTAGAATTCGAGCTTCGCTACATGAAAAATTCGTAAAAACGAGTATTTTACTAAGAGTGGGC
Source organism: Pinus albicaulis (assembly GCA_034641835.2). Classification (NCBI taxonomy): domain Eukaryota; kingdom Viridiplantae; phylum Streptophyta; class Pinopsida; order Pinales; family Pinaceae; genus Pinus; species Pinus albicaulis. The sequence continues at coordinate 136,071 of JAXQQM020079863.1, read as the reverse complement.
ATAAAATAGGATTAAACAGACCTAGATTTGCGGAAAATGAGGTTAGGGTGCCAACTGTAGGGCTGATGTCATAAGGACGTCGACAATGGGGCATGTGGTGATAGGTTGTTGGCTATCAGGAGCTGGGTAGGTGCAAGCCGTGCACCGGATTAATACCAGTACTGGTCTTGAACCGACTTTCCTAACTTACCTTACATTTTGTTTTCAAAACGCCACATGTCTTCCTTGAGGGGTCCACTTAAAGTTCTGTCAGGAGCCCGTGAGACCCTCCCGTAACACTCCATCACCCCACAGGAAGTTTAAACCTTGTCGCGCCATCGAGTGACGTCATATGCTCCGGGGGGTAGATCTCCACCTTCCTCCTTCCATCCTTATTACCCCTGGAATCCCTGCACGTGGCACTCCCTTTTGGCTGTCTGACATATGTATGCGGCTCCCTTTTTGTTTAAGTGTTTAGTGCCTTCAGCCTTTTTTCCATGCTCTTATCATGAGGTGATTTTCGTGCCATGCTACCTTTATATTCACTTACCCCGCTTATCTTTATGGACCCTTTCTTTGTTTATTTTGGCTTTTATCTTTTTTTCTTAAGGTGTGGGTTGACCAAACAAAACTAACAATCATGTCTCTCCCCATAAGGCCTATAACAATTGATCAACTTTATAGGATGTGAAAAAACCCTTTAAAAACCTTCTAGTATGATTCCTGTTAAGGATAAAAATGCCTATAAATTTGCAACCCTGGGATCATATATGGAGAGTAGGATTCTTGATCATTTCTAAGAGCCTGGAGAACAAAAATTCCATCAAGGGAAGAGATTTTGAAATTCCACTCTTTCTTTCTTTCCAAAAACCATAGTTTTCTACATCATAATTACAAACAATCGATGTAGATCAACTAATCTCTTAAGTGAGTTGAATTTGGCGGCTCCCTCTACCATTATGACAATGATGGAAATAAAAATCATTTGAGACCTTCCCTAGAGGGATTCTGTGATCTAAGTGCCATAGGGACGTTCTATTTCTCATTTTGGACATCTACACTTAAACATCCTTGAATGGCTCGATCTATGGCCAATAATTATTATTTTTATTTATTTTCCCATATAGTAACATTTGGGAAAGGAATAACAAGTTTATTCTTATATTGCTTATTTGTAATGGATTATGCTATGCAACCAATTCACAAAATACAATGAAAGATATATCAATGAGGCTTAAAAATTATCCACTTACAAGGGGAAACCTCCTTTACATTACATAAATGAACAATTATTGTATTATTAAAATGAAAATAACTCCCTTATATATATAGGAGTCTAAGGTGTCACAATATAATCAGAGCCGACATAACAATAATAATGTAAGGGCACAACAATAATACTAGTGGGCTTCTATAGGGCACAATAATAACTATATGGGGACTACATGGGCACAGCAATAACAATAAGGGGGCTACACTAACAATAAAAATAAGGGGCTACATTAGTATTTTAGGGACCTAACATTCCCCTATCCTTCAAAATAGTGTTGTCCTTAATGCTTGAGTAGTTCTGGATGCTTCTATATAAAATTCTCATCCTACCATGTCAAATCTTCAATGGGTAAGTTCTTCCACTTTATGAGACACTCTCAAATTGGTCGATTTCGTAGCTGTCAAATTCTTGTTTTCATGACTACTTCAGATTCCAATATGATTTTTCATTCCTCGACAAGTTCTAGAAATATTGTTTGAACTGGAAGCGTGACTGATAAGAGGCTTAGTATTTAGCTCAAAAATGAAAGTGATAAGAAATGCTCCAAACTAGAATGACCAGATAGCGCTCGTCACTAGGATTCCAACGCAACTCGTTTCATCAAAATCCGAGTTCATATGAGAAAGTTATGGTCTATTGTCCATTTTCTCAAACAGGTAAAAAAATGTGTAGAACAGTGATAGATTGATGACTTGGTAGTCTAGTCAGCACCTTAGGAAACTTTAGGGAATATTCTCCAGTTTTCAGCCAATGACACTGTGACAAGTGTAACAGTAAAATTCGCCAATGTTTCTTGGAAAATTGAAATTTTCCTACTAATCCTAAGGTTTAAATTTCTTCTATGGTGGATTATTATTTTTATATGGTGAAATTTTGGGCCAATGGAGAAGGGGCACGTGGAGCAGCCGGAGGCTGCCACGTGCCCTCCCCCATGGCAAGGTTGGATGGCACATATATATTTTATGCAAGTTCAAAATCAAAGGTTGTAATGGGCGCACATATATTCTATTCAAATTTCATATACCAAGGTCCATTGCTATGGTTTCATTCAACAAAAATGTTATGACCGTGGAGGGGCAGAGGTCAGGGTCGACCCCACGACCTCCCCCATACAAGCATTGAGTCCAACTGTTAAACCATCAACATGATCCTTATTAACCATGGGATGCTGCATCTACTTAAAATTTTTCCACTCCAGAGTTGGGGGTCCGGAGGGGGCCAGCCCCCTCCCACATGTCCAAGCACCACGACCGACGGCTTAGTATTGTTCACGATGGAAACTCAACAGATTTTAAACCTTTTTTAGTGCACCCTAATCCCAGATTAGCCTTCATAACACACATTTCGCGCTAAACACGCTTATCGCTTAAACCTGCCATTAATAACACTTATCTTAATAGTAAGTGTGGGCTTTTCTTAGCGAAGGACTTGGCAGAGCCACCAAATGCAATGGAAGCTCCACTTTTAGTGGAGTTAACTATCAGACTTCTAGTTTTAGTGGAGAAAATGTAGCAAAAATTGGTTTTTCCATAACTGAGGAAATTTTGACCAATTTGGCTCAGGAAGAGTCATTATTGGTAGCTTTTGATGTTTTGGAGCCATTGGAATAGGTTGCAGAGGCAACATGAGACTGTAAACAACAATTTTTCACAATTGAAGCTAATACAAAGGCCCATGCCATAGAAGCTGGAACAAGGAGATGTAGCCCAGGAGGGGTGAACTCCATCATCAAAACCATGTGTATTTGACTCAATTTTCTATGTTTGTTGTGTTTTATATGATTTTGTTCAACATTTAGTTTCCATGCTTTTAATTTCATGAAATACACTTAATATCATCAATTTTATTGAATTTTAAATCATAATCACTTGTATAAACCCTTGTACAAGAAGAAAACCAAATCATTTTCATATTAAATATGAAACTAATATTATCACAAAATTAACTAAAAATCAATTTCAGATCAATTTGGTATCAGAGCACAAGGTTGCAAAAGTTTATTTGGTTTCCTTGCTTGAGATTGTGCAAGAAGGGTTTTAATAGTTGCAATTTTGTGATGCTTACAAGGTTGAAGTTGCAGAGAGGAGAAGGGAAACTATTGGTTGTTAGTCCTGAGATTAGGAAAAGAAGAAAGAGATATGAGAGAGCATCATCTTCACCCAAATTTCCACTCAAAGCTGCACTTGAAGCACCTCAAGTTCTATCTCCAGCAGTTGAGATTTAAGAGGTACAAATTGCACAAGAAGCTGAGGTGATTGAAGAGGTACACGCATCAGAGTTGATTTTGAATCCTTATCCATTATGTCATGTGTTGGAGAGACTCATGGACATTCATAAGAAGAATATGTCAAGAGATACTTCAAGAACATTCAGGGAATGGTTAAAATCATGTTTGATGCATTCACTGTAGAAAGAGAAGGAGAAGGTTCTAAGCCTCCACATGTAGAAGGATCTTTAGATGGTAAGAAGGATGAAGAGAAGAGTTCAAAAGTTAGTGGAGGAAATCCAACTCCATCTCCACAATCCTCATCCTCATCATCTTCATCATCATATTCATCTTCCACTTCCTCCACAAAAACCACCCACACTCATTCAAAAATCCCAGAAGGAAAAACTCCATTACTCAAGTTGGACATCAAGTTTGAACTTCCCATGTACAATGGTGAGGTAAATGCAGAGAAGCTATACAATTGGATTCATCAATTGGAAGTATACTACAGAATTCATAATCTACAAGAGGACGACATAAAGATCGAGTTGGCTTCATTAAGTCTAGAAGGAGCAACACTTGTTTGGTGGCAGGCAAAGAATCAAGAGGAAATTTGAATTCATGGTAAGATGTCCATTTCTTGGTTTGAATTCATTTATTCCATTAAAATATAATTTTATCCATTAGCCTATATTCAAAATAAATTATGAGTTGGAAAAAATTTAGGAAACTCAAAGGCCAAACCGTTCAAGAGTACACCCAGGAGTTTAGAAAGAGAGCTTTGTTGTTAGGATTAAACTTGAATTCCCAAGACACACTCTTGAAATAAATTGGGGGTTTACATTCCTACTTGAAACATACTTTACTTATGTTTAACCCAAAAAACTTAGATGAAATATGTGTGCAAGCCACACATCTTGAAGCAAGGGGAAAGCACATTCAGGAAGAGGGTAGTAAGAAGAAGCCATTCAAGGGTAAGGGAAAATAGAAGGGAGGAAAATGGAATGGAAAGAAGAATGAAAGCATCAAGAAAGAAGGGGATAAAACTACATGCAAACATTGTTCCAAAGAGGGGCATGATGAAGCCCACTGTTGGAAACTACATCCTGAACTAAGGCCTAAGAAACCAAATAACAAGGGGAAACAAAATATGACTGCCACCACAAAACAAGATCTTGGATATGATTCCGGAGATGAGACCAAGATTGTAGCCATGGTTAATGAAGGAAATTAAGCCATAGAAATTACCAGTTCCTAAAATAGTTGCAAAAACACTCCAAATGAAGACACACAGATAGAGTTGTTCCATGTTAGAGTGATTTCAAATCATACAAATATTGATGCATTGTTTGATAGTGGATCACAAGAAAATTTATTTCAGAAGACTTGGTCAAAAATCTTAACCTTGAAACTATACCACATCATAAACCATACCCTTTGGGTTGGATAGTTAAGAGTGCCAATTTACAAGTTACAAGGAAATGCATATTTCGATTTGCTATTACTACAAACTTTGTTGATGAAGTCAAGTTAGATGTGGTTCCACTTGAAATTTTTGGGATTATCTTGGGAAGTCCATATTTGTATGATAGGAAAGCAGTGTTTTATCGCCATGATAACAAATATAATTTTCTTAAGTATGGGGTGGAGTATATTGTGAGAGCTCATCGCAAAAAACTGAATATTTCTTTAGTTAATGCAGGGAAAATGAAGAGGCTAGTTAATGCAAGTAAAATTTTTGTGCTTCTCATGATCAAGAAAAAGGATGATGTTGACTATGAATATTTTGAAGGATGTGATGACAAATTAAAATCTTATTTTTTTGATGTGGTAATTTAGCATGTCGAGATGTTTCAAGAACCAAGTGGGTTACCTCCAAAGAGGGGAATTCAGCATGACATTCAGCTGCAGCAGGGTGTTCCACTTCCAAACATTGGTATGTATCGCATGTCAATTATGGAGAGTTTGTAAATCAAGAAGAAAATCCAAGAATTTATGAATACATGTATCATATGCTCATCTACTTTTCCATGTGGTTCACCAATTGTTTTGGTACCAAAGAAGGATGGGACTTGGAGCATGTGCATATATTTCCATGCAATGAATAAAATCATGGTAAAGAAACGCTACCCACTCCCACACATTGATGATTTTATATATTAGTTAAATTATGCAAGATATTTCACTAAGTTAGACTTACAAAGTGGTTATCATCAAGTTAGAATAGATGAGGAGGACATTTGGAAAAATTCATTTAAAACTAGACAAGGATTGTTTGAGTGGCTAGTTATGCCATTCGATCTAACAAATTCTCCATCTACTTTTATAAGATTCATGAATGATGTACTAAGTCCATTTCTAAATGACTGCATCATTTTTTACTTATATGACATACTTATAATCAGTAAATCAAGATATGAACATGTCATGCATGTGAACAAGGTACTTGATGTCTTTAAAAAAGAGAAATTATTTTTGAATATGTCGAAGTGTAAGTTTGGAAAGACTTCTTTAATGTATTTAGGACACATTGTTGGAGGAGGTGAGTTGAAGATAGACCCTTCCAAAGTATAGGTCATTATGAATTAGCCCAAGCCCAATACAGTTACAGAGGTAAGAATATTTCTTGGGGCAACACTGTATTGGAGTAAATTCATTGCTAATTTTTCTTCCATTGCAGCTCTGTTACATGGATTGACAAGTGTCAAGAAAGCCTTCCATTGGGGAGATATGCAACAAAAATCATTTGATGATTTAAAGAAAAATATAAGTTTATCACTGGTATTGGCTCTTCCAGATCTTAAACAACCATTTCAGATCCAAACAAATGCAAGTGATTATGCCATGGGAGTAGTTCTCATGCAGCATGGTAAGCCTATTTCATTTCATTATGAAATTTTTAATGGAGTTGTGCCTAACTATCCCATCTATGACATAGTGTTATATGCATTGCTACAAAGTGTAAAGAAATGGAAGCACTATTTGATGGGGAAAGATACCATTATCCATTTCGACCATCAACTATTACAGTACTTACAATCATAGTCAAAGTTGCGGCAATCAAGACATTTCAGATGGATGGGATTTCTACAACAATTTCATTTGGGTATCGGGTATAAAAATGGAATCTACAATAAGGTAGCTGATATTCTCTCTAGGACTATTATAAATTCATCTATTATACTCAAGCACAATTTAGTTATTTATGAAAGTTACATTGAACAATATGCATATGATAGTGATTTTCAAGATGTGTATGAAATATTGAGTCAAGGAAACCAAAATGAAGAGTTAGATTATCATGTGCATAACAATTTGTTGTATCACTTGGGAAAATTATGTATACCACAAGGTGAAAGAAACAGTATCATAAGGGAGCCTCACACTTCATTGATTGCTGGACATTTCAGTGTAGGCGAGACATTAGTGAATCTCCAAAGGTATTGTTATTGGCCACGCATGATTGATAGTGTATATCGTTTTATTAGAGGATGTTCTTTATGTGCAATAAGTAAGCCTAGTAATAGGAAACTTGGATTGTACACTCCAATTTTGGTTCCTTCACATCCTTGGGAGAGTATCTCAATGGATTTTATAGGTGGTCTTCCAATTTCAAGGAAAGATCATGATTACTTGTATGTTGTAGTAGATAGGTTCAAAAAAATGTGTCTTTTGATGCCATGTAAGAAAACAATTACAGTTGAACAAACCGCTCATATTTTCTTTCAAAATGTATGGGTTCATGTTGGTCTTCCTACTTCTATTGTAAGTGATCAAGATTCTCGGTTTGTTGGGAATTTTTGGTCAAAATTATGGGACATGATGGATGCAAAGTTGAAGAAGAGTACATCATTTCATCCACAAACAAATGGTCAGACCAAGGTGGTAAACAGGACAATCATTCATATTCTTAAAGGTTATTGCAACAAACATCCCAATTTGTGGTATGAACAGTTGCTTTACATTCATCATGCATACAACAGGGCAAAGCATTCATCCACAAACACATCGCCATTTGAGGCATGTCTTGGGTACTTGCCAAGTTCGCCTTTCCACTTCATCTTTGAGAAATATGTCGCTATAGATGGTCATAGTGACATAGATAAGGCAAGGAAGTTCATTGAGAAAATTCAGTTGGCACATCACACAGTGAAAGAACAACTTGAAAAGAGTCAAAGCAACTACAAGGCAAGGCATGATAAACATCATGTTGATCACAAATTCCAGGTTGGAGATGAATTTTGGTTATATATTAGCAAAGAAATATTGCAAGGAGAAGGTAAAAATCTCAAGCCAATCCGTTACGGTCCATTTAAAATTTTGGAAAATATTGGTGCTAATGCATTTAAGTTAGATTTGCCTCCTTATATGCAAATATATTTTGTCGTTATTGTTGATAATTTGATATTGTTTGAGCCTCCTTTGATTGATGATCAAGGAGATCATGTGCAGCTGCCATCAATAGATGATTTCTCACTAGAATAACTTGATGAACTTCAGGAAGATCTCATACTTGACAGAAGAATTAGAACTTCAAGGAGAGGGAATGTCGAATACCTTAGAGTGAGAATCAAGGGACAAAATCCTTCCAAGGCCAAATGGATGGAGAGTGAAAGGGTGAGGGAGTTTTGCCCTCACCTGTTGAACAATTGATAGTATTTTTTGGGGTCCAAAAGGCTTCTAGTGGGGAGGAATGATTAGAGGCTCGGTATTTAGCTCAAAAATGAAAGTGCTCAGAAATGCTCCAAACTAGAATGACCGGATATAGCTTGTCATCAGGATTCCAATGCAACTTGTTTCATCAAAATCCGAGATTTTATGACTAAGTTATGGTCTACTATCCATTTTCTCAAAGAGGTAAACAAACGTGCAGAATAGTGACAGACTGATGACTTAGCAATCCATTCAGTACCTCAGGAATATTTAGGGAATATTCCCCAATTTTCAGCCAATGACACTGTGAAAAGTGTCACAGTCATATTTGCTAATGTTGCTAAGGAAATTGAAATTTTCCTCCTAATCCTAATGTTGAAATTTCTTCTATGGTTGATTATCATTTTTATATGGTGAAATTTTGGGCCAGTGGAGAAAGGCCACATGGAGCAGCTGGAGGCTGCCACGTGCCCTCCCCCATGGAAAGATTGGATGGCACATTTATATTTTATGCAAGGTAGAAATCAAAGGTTGTAATGGTGCACATATATTTTATTCAAATTTCATATACCAAGGTCCATTTCTATGGTTCTGTTCAACAAAAATGTTATAACCGCAGAGGGGTGGAGGTCGTGGTCGACCCTGTGACCTCCCCCCTACAAGCGTCAAGTCCAACCATTATACCATCCACATGATCCTTATTAACCATGGGATGCAACATCTACTTAAGATTTGTCTGCTCCAGAGTTATGGGTCCAGAGGGGGTGAACCCCGTGAGCCAACCCAATCCCACATGTCCAAGTTCCATGACCGACGACTTAGCACTATTCATGATGGAAAATAAAAGGATTTTAAACCTTGTTTAATGTGCCCTAATCTCATATTAACCTCCATAACACATAGTTAGCGCTAAACGCGCTTATCACTTAAACCCACCATTGATCACACTAATATTAACATTAAGTGCGGTTTTATCTTAGCAGAGGACTTGGCGAAGCCTCCAAATGGCGGAAGCTCCATTTTTAGTGGATTTAACTGGTAAACTTCTAGTTTTAGTGGAGAAAATGTAGGAAAAAATGGTTTTGCCATAACTGAGGAAATTTTCGACCAATTTTGGCTCAGGAAGAGTCATTCTTGGTATATTTTTAGGTGTTGGAGCCATTGGAGTAGGTTGCAGAGGCAAAAAGAGACTACAAACAATAATTTTTCATAATTGAAGTTAATACAAAGGCCCATGCCATGGAAGCTGGACCAAGGAGATGTAGCCTAGAAGGGGTGAACTCCTTCATCAAAACCATGTGTATTTGACTCAGTTTTATGTGTTTTCTGTGTTTTATATGTTGTTGTTCAACATTTAGTTTCCATGATTTTAAGTTCATGAAATACAATTAATATCATCAAGTTTATTGAATTTTCAATCAGAAGCACTTGTATAAACCCTTGTACAAGAAGAAAACCAGAGATTTTTCATATTAAATCTGAAATTGATATTAGCACAACATTAACTAATAATCAATTTCAGATCAGTGTCATCTATAAAAAAAATTTAGCATGAAACATGGAAAACTGGTATTATCCTTCTTAGCTTGCTTGAGGGACATTTTTTTGTATGGTTGTAGTCGTAAAAATACCTAGTCTCCAACATCAAAACTTATTTCATTGCAATTTTGATATCTTATTGTTTCATTCGATTATGCGCCGAATTGAGGTTATCCTTTAAGAGTTGAAGAACTTGTTTTTGATGCTTGATATGATCTTCCACTACTTAAACTTATGGATGGTGCTCTAGTGAGCATAATTGTGCAATTACGTTGCCTTGTTCTTTCTTTTAAATATTTTTCATGCCATTAGATCTAATTATCTTTCCCGATTTCCCTGCAATATGCATTAATTCAACTTCCCTTCCTTCCCAAAACAATTTCAAGAAAAGTTCTTGAAAATTAAAAGTTATCGTACCCAAAGATTGTAACCATTGGACTCCTAGTACAACACTAGTAGCACTCATTGGAATGGAGAGAATTGGACTATTCAATACATATCCCCCCATTGTTAGTTTGATATTATGGCACTTTCCAGAGTAATTTATAGTTCCTTTTTTTTCAACCATCACTTGAAACTCAAGTGTTGGGTACATGAAGCAATTCAATTCCTTGGATACATTACAATGAATTAAATTATGGGCACTACCTTAATAAATCAACACTATTTCATTTTTTCTTGTTGATATGTCCTTCTATCTTGAAGGTTTGAGTGATAATTCCTGCCAATTCATTACAAGATATGGTAGGATTCATTTCTTCTTTATCTAGGGTTGCCTCGTGGTGTATATCCTCTTCTTTTAAAGTTTCTCACTCCTTTTTTCCCTCCTCTTTAGAATCTATGTAAAATAATTTCTTCTTAACAAAATTATGACCTTTAGTATATTTTCAATCACAATTGTAGCAAATCCATTTTGCTATTTTTTCTTCCAATTTTTGTGGTTTCAACCTTGTAGGTTGTGGAATGCTAGGAGAGGAAACAGTTCCATCTTTATAGTTGTGATTAGTAGGCTTCCTTGTTGGTATATTTTTTCTTTCAAATTTTCTGGCCAACCTGAATGCCTTCTCCAATGAATCAGGTTCCCAAAGGTGATCCTCATGTTTGATGTTATCCTTTAAAGTCCTTATGAAGACATAAATCCTACGATCTTCTGGAATACTACTTACCCTTATATTAAATTTTTGGAAGTCCTCAATGTGCTCTGCCATTGATCCCTTTTGTTTGAGATTTATCAATTGGCTAAATAAGGTGTTGCTCTTTGTATCCTCATAATGCGCTATCATTTCCTCTATAAAAAATGCCCAAGTGAAAATTTATTTATGAGAAAAAATCCATCGATACCATACAAACTTATTGGGTTCAAAATATAAAGTTTCAATGCGTACCTTTTGTGTTTGCTGCCATCAAACTTCCTCATATAGATCTTTGGAATATGGTGGATCTTCAATCCAACGTTAGAGTCTATGAAATCATGATTAACATTCCATTTTTTCTCATTATGAGTTTCATATAATACCTTTTCTCCATTAGGAAGCATTTCTTGTAGCAACTTTGTCAAATATGCTTTTAAACCATTCTTCAAATCTTCCATGTTTCCTTTCATTTTTTCTTCTATACCATCCATATTAGATTTAATGTCATCCTTCAAACCTTCCATGTCTGATTTTATAGTATTCATGTCTCATTTAAACCATCCATGTCCCCTTTTAATTCATATTTGGTTTCTCTTTGTGAGAGCGAAATTTATAGCACTTGGTCTCGAAATTTTGAGATATCATGCTGCAATTCTTCCTCTTCATGCATCATAGTAGATATTTCTAAGGGCTTAATGGGTGTGGAAGTATTTTTTGGGGGAGGAATTTTATAACCTAATACTGATATCTATACTTCAATATGCCTTTTGAATCACTTCAAACTGGTTTTTCAAACAAAATTTATTCCATTTAAAAAAACAATATACACATTTTTCTTACTTTTATGGGATTGATCTTGAAATGGTTGTAAATTTGTAATTTCAGATCTCCAAATATAAATTTAAGTCATGTTTTATCCTTATGAATATAATTTCCAACCCCCCAAGTCATACCAATATTGGAGCCTTCAAAAAAGCGGTATGACCGATCTCCCACGATGACCTAATTATAGACTACTTTAGTAGAATGAACTTGTACGGAGTGCCACATGTCATTGTTCCTACCTTCGACCCTGAAATTCCTACATGAAAAACTACAGTATGTTCCATTTCAATCATGTCTTATATAATTCAAATCTGATCCTTGAAATGAAAGTTATGATGATTTTCATTAGGTTGCATGTTTGAGACTGAATTTTGGATCCAGCAAAAACACTAACTTCCTCGGATCATATCTCCAAAAATATATAGAAAAATAATATTTGAAATTTTTACATGAATTTAACCAATATTTCTTCTCCACGTGGTCAAAATTTAGCTTTTGAAGCCTTGTAGAAAAAAATTTATAGCAAAAATTCCAAGATTACTTGTTTGAAGAAGCAAAACCCTAGAATCCAAAGCTTTGATACCAAATGTTATGCAACCAACTCACAAAATAGAAGAAAAGATAGATCAATGACTTAAAAATTATCCTATTTGATGGGGAAACCTCCTTTACATTACATAAATGAACAATTCTTGGATCATTCAAATGACAAAACCTCATTTCTATATATAGGAGTCTAAGGGGTCACAATATATTCAGAGCCGACATAACAATAATAATGCAAGGGCACAACAATAACAATAGTGGGATTCTATGGGTCACAATAATAATAATATGGGAACTACATGGCCACAACAATAAAAATAAGGGGGGGCTACACTAACAATAACAATAAGGGGATACACTAGTATTATAGGGACCTAACAGATCCAGAGAAGACAACTAAGGTGTCAAGTTTAACATGTCCTTGTAAGAAGGAACTAAGCACTGCAAAATAGATTTTGAAAGATAGAAAGGATTACAAGTCTGAGGACCAATATATTTAGTAACTGGGGAAGAAAATGTGTCAGGAGGAATAGCTTGTCCATAAGGATTGGTCACCTTAGTAATTTCTTTTGAATACGAAATAATTCCTGCCTTAGCAAGTGATATTTTAGCTAACCTAGAAATAAAACGTGATGACTAAGGGGAACCATTATTTTTTACGATAAGATTGAGATAAGTCCCATCACTCCCACATCTATCCCCATCTAAAATAGCCCTATTAGTGAAGACATTTGAGATAAAAATATCCAAACACATGTTTATTGACATAAAAAAAATTCAATTTTTCTCCTCGTACAAAGGGATTCAAAATAGAATAAATCATGATATTATGCTCAATTTGTTATGCAACTAGCTCACAAAATAGAAGAAAAGATATATCATTGACTTAAAAATTAGCCTCTTCGAGGAGGAAACCTCATTTACACTACATAAATGAAAAAATTCTTAGATGATTCAAATGAAAATCCTCCTTTCTATATATAAGAGTCTAAGGGGTCACAATATAATCAGAGATGACATGACAGTAATAATGTAAGGGTAGAACAATAACAATATAATCAAAGCCTACATAACAATAATAATGTAAGGGAAAAAAATAACAATAGCGGACTTCTATGGGGCACAACGATAACAACATGGGGGATACATGGGCACAAAAATAACACTAGGGGCCTACACTAACAATAACAATAATAATAAGGGGAATACACTAGTATTATAGGGACCTAACATGCCTATCTCCTCCAAAACAGTGTTTTCCTCAACACTTGAGTAGTTTCATATGCTTCTGTATAAAATTACCATCCTCCCATGTGGAATATTCAGAAAGTAAGTTATTCCTCTTAATGATGTACTCTAAAATTAATCGATTCTATAGCTATCGGTTTCATATTTCTGTGACTGCTTCAGGGCCAAATATGATTTTTCCTTATTTTTCAAGTTCTAGAAACATTGTTTGAACTGAGAGCTTGTCACTGATAACCTTATTTAACTAGACAACTCCAGTTTGTATGCCATAGTACCAATATTTTGCAACAACTTGTAAGGACCATAGTACTTAGGTGATAATTTATTATCCTTCTTAGCTTGCTTGAGTGACGCAACAAAACTGAAATTCAGCCCCATAGAGAGATGGTCAACCGTCGTCGTGGCTCTGTCCGCATTCTCCCTTCAGATACTTGGTTCGCCTCCACGTGGTCTCCTTAATCTTCTTTTAATTTATTTATCAATTTCAAATAAATTGACAAATAAATCTATTCACAAGTTCGAATGTTTAATTATATCTCTCGGCGTATGTATTTACCTCCGAACCTTTATAACCAAAGTTTAACCCTGCGCACTTTATATAAATCCAACGCTCGATTTTGAATAAATAACTGTGTAATAAACCTTGGCTCCAAGGCCCACCTCTACGACCAATAGACCAATCAAACGCCTCAACCGTACCTCACTTATCGTTCACGCACCTCGTTTATCGTTCGCGCATCTATGGCAAGCGACCACCGTCCGATGGCCCTCTCCCAGATCAACGGCTCTCAGCAATATCGCTCGGCATCCTGGTATGAACTATAACGTGCGATGGCGCGGTTTAAATGGTGGTTTTCCGGGGATCCACTCCACCACGCGTCAACAGGTCTATGGAATCGCTCGCGTTCAGAAAATACCGCCTATTCACCCAAAAGTGGTGCGATATGGACAATCCGCCTTGCAAATCCACTCGCGGTTTCGGTACAATGATTAACTACGGTTCACGCCAGTTGCACTATCCTTCTCGTTCATTAACTCATGTCTAAGCCTTGGGTCCGGTTTCGAAAGCAACAACTTTGTCTCTCTTTATTAAGCGGGAATTTTATATTTGAACAGTGTTCACGACCATGGGTTCTCTACGCAGACCCCGCCTGCGGGTGGGGTGAATTCACAGGGTTATCCAAACAAATTATGAGAATTCAAAGACAGAGAACGGAATTACCAGTACATAATCGCCCCACAGTTAAACAATTCTTCACAATTATAAATTCAGACAGTTGGAAATCAACGGGACTTGAGTTTATTCAACCGGAAGCAATTGCTCAATACACAGAGTTTTATTGCAGAAATATCTACCCTTTTCTTCTCTCTGCTCCCCTATACACATCCGAGGGATTACAATTATATACATTATAGTGTGACTCTTTGGTTCCTCTGCGAGGGCCGATTTAGAAAACCAAAAGCCTAATTACAATTATTCAACTAACTGAAATGTGATAGGTGGATCGAACTGAACTATTCGACTTCTACAAATCTAACTAATCTAAACGATACATTCAGCTGAGGTATTGACACCTAGCTGTTACAATTAGAATGTTTTGAATCCTCCTAGCCACAACATGTGGAAAAAACTTCCTACATTGCTGGCTAGTGTCTAATGCCCCTGCATCAGACTCCCGAGGGAAATTTTCTTCATGGGCTCCTGTCCATGAGCTCTTCCACTGATCTGCCTATCTTCTGCAACATCCCTTCAGTCATCCAAGTGGCATCTTCCTCTGGCTTGTCCTTCCATTTGATCAAGTACTGAGAGTACTCTTGTCCTCTGGTCCTTCTGAATGGTCTTTTAACCAATATTTTCTCTGGTTGCAATGGTTCTGTTGGAGGTAGTTGTTCCCTCCACTCAATCTATTCTTTGTCTGCTGCTCTTTCTTCTGCACCATCATCTTCATACTTGTACAAATCTGCAACATTAAAAATGGGAGATATTCCAACATCAGGAGGTAATTCAATCTCATAAGCATTTGTAGAAAACTTCCTAAGTATCTTGCATGGCCCAATCTTTTTGAACTTCAATTTGTTATACTGCTTCCTTGGGAATCTCTCCTTTCTCAAGTGTGCCAAAACCCGATCTCCTACTTCAAAATGAACTTCCTTTCTGCTCAAGTCTGCTTTTCTTTTATATTTGATGCTACTGCCTTGTAGTTGTTGTTTCACTTGTTCATGTATGGCCTGGATCTCTGAAGCAAATTCCTCACCATCTGCACTCCTTAGCTCTGCCTTTCCCAGATTTCTCAACTCTAATATTCCTCTGGGGTGCATTCCATAAACAATATGAAATGGACTCTGCCTTGTGCTCATGTTTGGTGATTCATTATATGCACATTCTTCCTGAGGCAAAATATGATCCCACTGCTTGGGATGCTCCCCTGCAAGACTTCTCAAAAAATTTCCCAGACTCCTATTCACTACCTCAGTTTGTCCATCAGTCTGAGGATGATAAGCTGAGCTGAAACTCAGTTTGGTACCAAGTTTCTTCCATAGTGTCCTCCAAAAGTGACCCACAAATCTGGTGTCTCTGTCTAAAACAATACTCTTGGGCAACCCATGCAATCTAACAACTTCTTTGAAAAACAAGTTAGCAACATGGGTGGCATCACTAGTTTTATAGCATGCAATGAAATGTGCCATTTTGGAGAATCTGTCCACTACAACAAAGACTGCATCATTCCCTCTCTGAGTCTTGGGCAACCCTAGAACAAAATCCATACTCACCATGTCCCAGGGCCTGTCTGGAATAGGCAAGGGAGTGTACAATTCTGCATTCTGGCTCCTTCCTTTAGCATACTGATAGATTTTGCAATTCTTCACAAAATTGTCCACTTCTGCTCTCATCTTGGGCCAGTAATAGAAGTGACTTAGCTGCTCATAAGTCTTATCAGTACCAAATTATCCAGCAAGTCCACCACTATGCTTCTCTTTGATCAAATTTTCTCTCATGGAACATCTTGGTACACACAATTGGCTTCTTCTGAATAACAAGTCCTCCTGCAGGGAATAATCTATCCACTGGCTTCTATCTATTAAAACAGGGTTACTACATGCCTCAAATGCTTCCTTAAAAAATATGGATCTGTTTTATACAATTCTTTGAGAAAATCAAATCCTACAACTTCAAAATTTGTTTCTTGAACAAGCATGTGCCTCCTACTCAAAGCATCAGCTACTTTATTGCCTTGGCCACTTATATGTTTCAAAACAAAATTAAAACTTTGGAGATAATCAACCCATTTAGCATGCTTATGTTTCAACTTGGGCTGCTGTACAATATACTGCAAAGCATGATTGTCAGAATATAATACAAATTCCCTAGACATCAAATAATGTATCCACTTCTTCAGTGCCTGGACAATTGCATAAAATTCCTTCTCATAAGAGGAATACTTTCTTCTGGTGTCATTCATATTTTCACTGAAATATGCCACAGGCCTATCATCCTGACTCAACACAGCTCCAATGGCCTCTCCACTGGCATCACATTTTACTTGAAATGGTTTTGTAAAATCAGGCAGAATCAAAACAGGCTTCTCCGTTATCTTTTGCTTCAAAATTTTAAAGTTTCTTTCTGCATCAGCAGTCCACTTAAATGGTTGTTTTCTCTTCTTTATTGTCTCAATTATGGGTGCATTGATCTTACTGAAGTTTCTTATAAACTTTCTGTAAAAACTAGCAAGTCCATGGAAACTTCTTACCCCAAAAACATTCCTGGGTGAAGGCCACTCCACAATTGCCTTAACCTTTTCTGGGTCCATCTTCAATCCTTCTGCAGAAACAAAAAACCCCAAATACACCAACTCTTCCTTCATGAATGAGCATTTCTTCAAATTTATCAGCAGTTTCTCTTGGTGCAGCTTCTTCAAGACATGATTAAGGTGCCTTTAAATGTTCTTCTTTAGTTCTGCTGAAAACTAATATATCATCCAGATACACTATCACAAATTTACCAATGAGCTCTTTCAATACTTCATTCATAAGTCTCATAAAAGTGCTAGGTGAATTTGACAACCCAAAAGGCATTACCATCCATTCATACAGTCCTTCATTTGTTTTAAAGGCATTTTTCCACTCATCACCCTCTCTTATTCTAATTTGATGGTATCCACTCTTCAAATCTATCTTTGAGAAATATTTAGCACCACTCAAACAGTCCATCAAATCCTCAATTCTGGGAAAAGGGAATCTGTACATGATTGTGATCTTATTGATTGCTCTAGAATCAGTACACATTCTCCAGCCTCCATCTTTCTTTGGGCTTCATACTGCTGGTACTGCACATGGACTCAGACTTTCTCTGATTAGCCCCTTGTCCACCAAGTCTTGTACTTGTCTCCTGATTTCCTCATTTTCCTTGGGAGTCATTCTGTAGGCTGCCTTATTTGGTAGATTTGAACCAGGGATAAAATCTATCTGATGGCTAATCTTTCTCACAGGTGGCAGCTCATCAGGTAAATCATCCACAATAATGTCACAATACTCATCTAACATCTCTTGGATTTCTACTGGCAAATCAGAAATCTTTGTAGAAGTAAGAACTACCTTAGGCTTGCAAACTAAAGCAAAGCTTACCTCTTCTTCTTCTATCTGCTGCAGATATTCCTTCCCGCTCAGCAACAAGGTATTTGGATCAATCACTCTGCTGGATGGCTCTCCTTCTTCCATGGATATCAATGTATGATGTACCCCATCCTTGAAGAACTTGTAAGTATTCTTCTTTCCATCATGCACTGCTGCTCTGTCAAACTGCCAAGGTCTACCCAGCAGTATATGACACACATCCATGGGCATTACATCACACAGGACCTTATCTTTGTATTTTCCCATTTGCAGCTCTATCTCACAAAATTGTCTTTATATCCTGGGCTCGGTTGATTCCTGCCCTTTGTGCAGCCAGGACACCCTGTAGGGAGTTGGATGCTCCCTTGTATTCAAGTTCAGATTCTCTATCACCTCAGTGGAAACCAGATTTTCTGTGCTACCACTATCAATGACTAGCTAGCAGCATTTCCCTTGGACTTTGCATATGCTCCTAAACAAAGTCTTCCTTTGTGCAGGCTCAGTGACCTCTTTAGCTTGCTTTAACAGGACCTTATTTACCACCAAGGATTCTCCCCTCTTTGGAAGAATTTCTTCTTCAATTTCTGCCTCTTCTCCAGCCTGGGCAACAACAGCATTCCTTGGACCAGCACCCACATTCTCTGGACACTCATAGTTCTTATGTCCCACTTGTTGACATCTATAGCACCTCAACTCTCTACCTCTGCCTCTGTCTCTGCCTCCTCTTCCTTTTCCTCTGTAAGAACCCCTTCTACCCCTTGCATCATCCTCTGTAGATGCATTCTGATGTGAGCTACTGTTAGCTCCATCCCTGGTGTAGTAGGCTTTCCTCTACCACCCTGACTTCCCTTTCCACAGAAAGTACCTCTCTTCTTGGCAGATTGTTTCCTCAGTATTTTCTCCTCTAATTTCAAGGCCATCTGGTAGGCTTCTTCCACTGTCTTAGGAGACAGGAGACCAATCTCATCTTGGATCTCCAGCTTGAGACCATTCACATATCTGCAGTCTTCTCTGGTGTCTTGGAATTGTCCAGCCCTTATGCTTACTTTGTAGAATTCCTCTGTGTATTCTTTTACTGTCAGCAACCTCTGTCTCAGGTTCTGCATTTGATTATACAATGTCAGCTGATAATCACTAGGCAAGAATTTACCTTTCAATTTATCCATCATTCTGGTCCAGCTCTTGATATTTTGCTTGCCAACTCTCCTTCTTTCTGTCTGCACTCCATCCCACCAAAGTGCAGCATGTCCTTTTAGCTTTGTCACTGCAAAATTGACCCTTTTATCTTCACTTATTTCTTCATAATAAAAAAATGTGTTCATTTCATTTATCTAGTCTACTAGTTCTTTTGGATTCAGTCCCCCTGCATAACTCGACACTTCAATTATAGGCTTAACTGCAGACCCCAGAACAGTTCTAAGGAGCCTCATGTCAGGAGGAATCTCAACATTTTCTTCAGCTTCTTCTGTTTCAAGTTCGCTGATGTCTCTGGTCTGTCTTCGCTCCATGGCATCCATTCTGGCCTCGACCCTCTGCAACATCCCCAACACCTCAGCGTTGGCAACATGTCTCCTTCTGCCAGCACCTCTACCAACTCGAATTGCCATGTCATCTCTTCTGCAAAACAACCTTAAAACAATGGCTCTGATACCACAAATGACGCAACAAAACTGAAAGTCAGCCCCACGGAGAGATGGTCAACTGTCGTCATGGCTCTGTCCGCATTCTCCCTTCAGATACTTGGTGCACCTCCACATGGTCTCCTTAATCTTCTTTTAATTTATTTATCAATTTCAAATAAATTGACAAATAAATCTATTCACAAGTTCGAATGTTTAATTATATCTCCCGGCATATGTATTTACCTCCAAACCTTTATAACCAAAGTTTAACCCTTCGCACTTTATATAAATCTAGCGCTCGGTTTTGAATAAATAACTGTGTAATAAACCTTGGCTCCGGGCCCCACCTCTACGACCAATAGACCAATCAAATGCCTGCACTGTACCTCACTAATCGTTCGCACACCTCGTTTATCGTTCGCGCATCTACAGCAAGCGACCACCGTTCGATGGCCCTCTCCCAGATCAACGGCTCTCGAAAATATCGCTCGGCATCCTGGTACGAACTATAACGTGCGATGGCGCGGTTTAAACGGTGGTTTTCCAGGGGTCCACTCCACCACGCATCAACAGGTCTATGGAATCACTCGCGTTTAGAAAATACTGCCTATTCACCCGAAAGCGGTGGAATATGGACAATCCGCCTTGCAAATCCACTTGCGGTTTCAGTATAGTGATTAACTACAGTTCATGCCAGTTGTACTATCCTTCTTGTTCATTAACTCACATCTAAGCCTCGGGTCCGGTTTTGAAAGCAACAACTCCGTCTCTCTTTATTAAGCGAGAATTTTATATTTGAACAGTGTTCACGACCATGGGTTCTCTACACAGACCCCGCCTGCAGGTGGGGTGAATTCACAGGGTTATCCAAATAAATTACGGGAATTCAAAGACAGAGAACGGAATTACCAGTATAAAATTGCCCCATAGTTAAACAATTCTTCACAATTATAAATTCAGAAAGTTGGAAATCAACGGGACTTGAGTTTATTCAACTAGAAGAAATTTCTCAATACACAGAGTTTTATTGCAGAAATCTCTCCCCTTTTCTTCTCTTTACTCCTCTATACACATCTGAGGGATTACAATTATATAAATTATAGTGTGACTCTTCGGTTCCTCTGCGAGGGCCGGTTTATAAAACCAAAATCCTAATTACAATTATTCAACTAACTGAAATGTGACAGGTGGATCGAACTGAACTATTCAACTTCTACAAATCTAACTAATTTAAATGATACAGTCAGCTGAGGTATTGACACCTAGCTGTTACAATTCAAATGTTTTGAATCCTCCTAGCCACAACATGTGGACAAAACTTCCTACATTTCTGGCTAGTGTCTAATGCCCCTGCATCATTGAGGTACATTTTTTTGTATGGTTGTAGTTTTAAAAACACCCAGTCTCATACGTAAAAAATTATTTCACCTTTTTTTTCATTCGATTCTATACCAGAGTGAGGTTATCCTTTAAGAGTTGGAGAACTTTTTGTTTATGCATGATGTCATCTTCCACTGCTTGAACCTTAGAAATCTCTCTTAAAGATGATGTGATGGATGGTGGATAATGTCCATAAAGTTGATAAATGGGGTCATTTTTTTCTCCAATATAGAAGAAAGTGTCATACCATAATTCATCTCTAGGGAACCACTTGACCAATTGTGTTTGTTTATCAAATAAAAATCAATGAAGATATCCTTCCAAATATATTTTCACTATACCATTTTTCCTGTCAGATTGAGGATGATAAGATGAGCTATGAGCTAATTGAGTACTAAGAGAAGAAAATAATTTCATTCAAAAATTTCCAGTGAAAATGAGATTTTTGTCACTTACAATAATATTTGGGTTTTTGTGTAGCTTTTGAATTGTTTCCATAAATGCAATAGCAATTGCACTGGCTTTAAAAGGTTGAGATAATGCACAAAAGTATGCATACTTAAGTCTATCAACTACCACCATGATGACACTCTTTCCTTCAGACTTGGGTAAACCTATGAATCCATTGAGACCTCCTCTCAATCATGACTTATAATGACTAAATGTTGTAACAGACCTAGAGTCTTAATTGTCTGAACTTTATTTTGTTGGAAAAACAAACATTCTGCCACAAACTTCTGATTATCAGATTTAAAGCCATCCTAAAATATTTCCTTCTTGATCCTATGGTGAGTTTTAAAGAATCTTGAGTACCCTCCTAAGGGGGAGGTGTGCAATTCTAAGAGAATATTTTTCTTGAGTTGGGAATTCTTATGAAGATATACACGATCTTTGTAACATAATGAATAATTTTTCCAGCTAAATGTATTAGTTGTACTGGTATCTTTCTGGAACTTTTGAATGAGTGTCCAAACCTCTTCATCATTCTTCCATTCATACCTTACTTCAGTTATCCAATTAGGTTGGATAATAGAAATGGAAAAAAAAATGCTTCCACATCCTCATACTTTATTGAGAATGCATCCACAACAACATTTTGCTTCCCTTTTTTGTAGATGATTTCAAATTCATAACCCAACATATTTGTGACCCATTTTTACTGCTCTTATCAATATAATATTTGTGTAGAAATTTATAAACACAATAATGTATTTCCGAACTCCCCTGATCTAACAATTAAATCAACTGTTAAATACAAAATCCTTCTACTCATTTCTTTGCAGAAATTAAATCGCCAATTGCAAACACATGAAGAAAAATCAATCACACATAACAAGATGTTTTACTGGGAAAGCTTAAAGTTGAAAACCCCAACTATCATATATTATGTATATCATGGAATCATGAAACAATCTCATACAAAGCTCAGCTCATAGAGCTCTCAGTACAATATACAATTCTCTCACATTGTCATATAAAAATTGGTTCACACATGCACCAATTTACTACCTCTTAACAGCATGCCTCCACTGTGAAATCCCTACTAAAGAAGATCCCTGAATGAATTCGATATTTCCTTTCTTTGACTACGCAATCCTCATTGGAAACTCTAGTGTGTGTGTAGATGCATTGAATGCATCACTATAGTCACAACTGATAGTCAAACACACCCTTTCACCTATCTCTCCACTGGGTCTCCATTGGATCTGGCATGCAAGTAGTTAAATGTTGTATTTATTTAGTTGAAAGTAAGACACTACTTTTGAATTAATTAAATAATTAATTCACTCATCATTCACTAGTTTATCTTTAGTTACAACTAGCACAACTTAGTTTAACTCACTTAACTAAGTTAAACTAAATAACAACTCCCATAACTACTCTTCCAACTCTATTACAACTATGTCACACTCAGTTACAATGAAGTCCATCATGCATGAGTCACCAACCAACCTTGAAATGTGTAATTCCTTCAGCTAACTAGTTTTCCACATCAATTAACTGAAATCAAGTGCTTCAAGAGAATAATTTATTATTTATTGGCTGATTATCATTAAGGGATAATAATAATCAACATGCATTCTATTTTTAGATATGCAATCTATAAATAGACTTCGCCCATGATCTAAAACCAGAAACTCATCTAAATATAGAATTTTCTCAACCATCTAGAATCAGCATCCTACTAATTTTAGAATATGCTCACCATTCTAAAAATAGACATACACCTAAAAATAGCTTGCGGGCCCCACCTAGTGAAGGTGCTTATTTTTCACTAGGATCATCATCTTTTTGAATCTCAACACTCCCTCTCAACAAGAAAGGGATTATCCTTCACCCTGATCCTATCTCTATGGTATTGAAATTTTCTCCTTGTGAGTGCCTTCGTCAGAATATCTGCATCCTGATCTTCCATAGGAATGTACTAAAGAAACATGATCTTCCATTGCACACAATCTCTGATATGATGAGACTGAATATCTATATGCTTAGATCTATCATGAAACACAAGATTAATCGAGAGTTTAATGAAACTTTGATTATCACAATGAATCACTGTAGGATCTAAATGAGAACCTAACAAACGGACCAAGATCTTCCTCATCTAGATAGCATCACATGCAGCTTGACTTGCTTCCATGTATTCCTCTTCTGCTGAAATGAGTGCCACAAATCTTTGTTTCCTGCTATACTAAGAAATATTTGTATATTTGATACTGAAAACCCCTCTTGATGTGCTCTTTCTGTCTGTTGTGTTGCCTTCCCAATCTACATCCGTGAAGCCATGCAACTTCACCTCATCTGTCTATCTGTACCATAATCCATACTCACATGTGCCCCTGAGATATCTCAAGACATGCTTTCCTGCCTTCCAAAACATCTTGGTAGGCTTAACCGTCGCTTGACTAAGTTGGTTCACCACATAGAATATGTCTGGTCTTATATTAAATAAATACATGAGCGAACCCACCAACTGTTGATAGACAGTAGCATCCACTACCTCTGTCGATGTAGCATCCTCTTTCCTCCAATTTCCTGGAAGAGGAGTATCCATGGGTTTGCAGTCCTCCATGTGAAACTTACTAAGTATCTCCCAAGCATACTTTCCTTGAGACACAAACAATTCACCTTCTTGCTGCCATATTTCCAATCCAAGGAAATAATGAAGGAGGCCCATATCCTTCATCTCGAACTCCTTTGCAAGATCCTCCTTGCATGAGTGTATCATCTACTCATCACCAGTCAGTATTAAATCATCAACATAAAGAACAATGATTAAAAGCTTACCCTCCACCACAATCTGGTATAGGTTTGCATCCGCCTCACTCTTGGTAAAGCCAAGTCCAGTGAAATAGTTTTCGATTCGAGTGTACCAAGCACAGGGTGCTTGCTTCAGCCCATACAACGCTCTTTTGAGTCTGCACACATTCGACTCGTTGTTGAAGATCTCCAATCCTTCAGGCTACTCAATGTACACTTCCTCCTCAATGATCCCATTAAGGAACACAGTATTCACATCCATCTGATGAATGTGCCAACCCATCTGCGTTGAGAGAGCAAGGATGGTCCTTATGGAAGAATACCGTGCGATAGGTGCAAAGGTTTCTTCATAATCAATCCTCTCGATCTGTGAGAAGATGTAATATTCCCAAATTCTCATATCATATTTGGAATATTAGATTCTTTTATTTTCTTAATGAATTAAGTAAATAAAAGGGTAGAGGACCCACAATCCTCAATAAGAATAAATATCCACTTTGTTTGTGTGAATGTGGATTAATTTAAACTAGATCTGCAAAAAGAGGTAGTTGAGCAACTACTAATGTGAATGAGATTGGAGATCATGGAGGGTTGATTAAGTCAAATAAGATCTTGAAGATGTCAAACAAATGGTCATTGAGCATTATTGATCAAGTGATGGAGGATCATGTGCAAATGAAGCACACATGATGGAGGAGGTGTACATTGCACCTAGATTGTTTGGTTGATTTGGTCAAACAGCGCAGTCCCACTTAGAGGATCTTATCCACCTAAGACAGTTTAGTTGATATTAGGGCCAAGGCTTGAGGGGGCTCAATCATTATAAAGGAGATGAAGGCAAAGGTGAAATGCATCTTGGATTATTTGATGTATGATCTTTTAGATCTGGAATTGTCAAGTGACATTCCATTGCATTCTTGGGTTGTTTAGCAGAGATTGCAGGTGTTGTTTAGCACAGGGTGTTCTCAGGCGGGAATCCCACCTCTTTCTTTGAGTGATATCTAAGTAAGAGGATTGTACTTCATTATACATTAGGCTTTAAGTGCCATTTCCTTTTTCTACTTTCTGCAAAACTTTCATATTCAGAAATCTGCAAATTTCTGAAGATCAGTTTGGAAGGTGGAAGTTGTCTTCAATACTTCAGCTGGAGAACAACATGAGGGATTATTCCCATCACTTGGGCTTATATATCAGCACTCCCAGAGCCACATTGTAGATCTGACATCAGGCCAAAATTTATTGACCTCCTAGCAGCAATATTCTCCTCAAGAATAACATTGTCCATATTGCAGATCTGAAAGGAGGAAGGAATTTGCTAGTACTTCAGCTAGCAATCCAGTGGAGGATCATTCCTCCACATTGCCATTAGTCTTTCCATCAGCCTAGAGTTCATTGCAGCATATTTTAGCAGGCAGAAGGCCTCTCTTTCCCTCACAGCGCATTTTTTGGAGGCAGTTGTGTTGCAGCAGGTGAAATCATCATCTTTTGGAGGATTGAGAAGCTAGATCTAGAGCTTCAAGCATAGATATGATCTGAGCACACATTTCAGCCATATTTTCTTCAGATCTAGCTTCAGATATGTATTTCCCAGCAGATCAAGGATCAAACCCTGGGGAGGTGATTTTTCCAAAGTTGCAAATCTGGAAAATCCTTTTTGGGTTATCTTGGGAATCCATCACATTGGCCAGATCTTGAATATTGGCATCATCAGAGCTCTAGTTTTGAGTAGATCTGAATTTCTCTTTTCATCCTGCAACCACATGTTTATGTTTTGCTAAAGAGACAACACATTATTTGCTGCAGAGCCTCAGCAGTTATGATGTACCTGCTTTAAACATGTTCTCAGGGTGATCCTAGCTCATCTGCTTGGCTAGATCTACCTATATCCTGTACTGTGGTAACTGAATCATCTCCAATATAATAAAATGGCTTAGCTCTTTCAGCATATTCTGATTTTTACTTAGATTTATTGTTTATCTTGTTGTAAGTTCTTATATTGTGTGAAGTATTAATGCATTCTCCCTTTTGGGATATTACAGTGGTATCATAGCATGATCTTTGGCTCAGCTTGTGGACACTTCATCTTGTGCATTAAAATAAGAACAGATAGATGAGATCTATCATGGAGGATGAGAAATCTATCACTCCTTTCTTTAGACCCATGAAATATCTCTCCAAAGAGGTTAATCAAATGGAGGAGGAAGAAAAAAGAGAAGATCTAAGAAGAAGATGTGATGAGGAAAGTACTTCCTATCAGCAACAAAGAAGATTGGAGAATCCTATATCTCCTCATAGATCCACTATGCCCACTTTCTTTGAAGAAGGTGAGAGGTATAGAAGTGAAGAAAGAAATGAACCTGAGACTCATGAGACTCTCAGTCTATATCTTGAAGAGAACAAAGCACAGTCTAGAGCTTTCAAGGAGAATCTAACTCTCCAACAATTCTTTCAGATTAGAGAAGAAAGAGGATCCTATAACAGCAATAGAAGGAAGAGGCATAATAGATTCTATTTGCCTACATTTGATGGATCTTCCTCAAGCAATGTTAAGGCTTGGAGGAGGGAGTTAGATTCATTTTTAGAGCTCCATCTTGTGGCTGAAGAAGAGGTTGTTCAAATTGCAACACTTCATCTCTCAGATGAAGCAGAAGATTGGTGGTTTGGGCACATAGAGCATGCAAAGGTGACCAAGTATTCAAATTTCTTTCACAAGTTGAGGAAGAAGTTTGATATAGAGGAGAGAGAGAATGTCAATCTTGTCACTCTGGACAAGAGTTCACTACTTTCACCACCTGCTGCAGAAGTAATTTTATCTAGAGAAGAGGCACTTTCATCTTTGCAAGATAGTCTTGAGCTCTTGACATGTGGAGTCCCATGCATGGATTAGGAGATGCATGAGGGGGAGGAGGAAGATACCAGCGTTGGTACACTTGAAGAGAAGAGGCCATCACTCTCACCAGCAGTTGGGGACATTATTATCCTAGTTGAAGGAACTCTTGTGTTCTGTCAAGAGGTTCCCACATATCATTTTATCCAAGGTATGCATAAAATTTCAGCACATATTGTTTCAAGATCCATGCATAACCAAGGGTTAGAACAAAATTATGATTTAAAGCAAAGAAATTTCACAGCGCAGAGGACCCTCAATCTAATCAAGGAGGAGACTGAAAACCATCCCTGTTCATCATTGTTGAGCTACATTCAACCCTTTGAGTTGAGATGTAGCATTTCAGAAAATGGGATTAGCATTATCCTATGTACAATGACTGATTGTGAGATCAATGTTGTAACTTTCTTTGAGATAGTGCATGTATCACCCTGCATATCTACAGTGATGTCACTTAGTAGCTGTGAAAAAGAAAGGGCTTCATCATTCTTGGAGTATTCTAGAGGTAGCTTCACTCATGAAGCAATGGAAGCAAAGATGACAATTGGTAGACATCTTGAAATAAGAAACCTTTTCTCCCTTCTAGATGACCCTTTCTCAATGAACCTTTCACTGCTCAAAGAGAAACTTCTACTTGCAACAAATCAAAAACTTCTTTGGTTTTGGAGGGCCTTTAATGGAGAAAGAATCTCATTAGAGATGCATTTCAACATTTCAAGAAATCTGAAGTTCTTCAAAAGTTTGGGAAGGATGGCAATCTACAAAGGGAGGAGGCCATGATTATGCAGTACCTCATTCATCATCCACATGGGAGTGAATGGGTGAAGATGATAAGTAAGGGGTTGCAAAAACACTTGCAGATTTGTATGGGCCAGCATGCTTGGTTACGTTGGTTTCCATTGGGAGATTTCTGTCACTCTCCAAAGGCACCTATTTTTCTAATCCATGCCTTGAAAAACACATATGAGATGAGGGACGAGGCATGGCTGCATTGGCTGCTCTTGGGTGAGTATGGATACCACCCAATATCTCATGATTTTCTAATTCATGCCTTGGGTATCAATGATAATATGCAGCAAGAGAAGGCATGTTCATTTTAGTTTCACTTGAGGGAGTTTGGCCACCACATGACATCTCCTATGTCTATGTCTTTTGTATTGTGTAAAATTTGGCATAATGATCTCATGATGTGCATTGATGATGTTTCTTTGTATTGGGCTGATGTGACATCTCATATGTCCATTCGTATGCTTTTGCTTCATGATGCACATGAGGAGGAGAGAAGGCAGCAAGATCTCTTGTTGCTTTGGTTGCTTATGGGGGAGTTTGGCTTGACCATCTTACATGGACTAGATGGAGGATGGCAGCAAAGGGCCTTACTCCGATGGTTATTGTTAGGAGAATACAGTTTGACATCTTTGTCTACCCATATTACTTCTTCCCTTCTTCTTTTGCATAACCTTGAAATGATGGAGTTTGGATCCAACAAGGCTAAGTATGGGAGTATATCAATGCTCAATCTAGTTCATGAAACATGGGATGAAGGAGTGTATTGTATGATGAAGCTTTTCCTTTGTGGAAAGAGCTACTTTATTTTATGTATCCCATGTATTGATGATGTTGGACATCATATGGTTGTCACTTGGTACTTCATGATGGGAGGAGGACATCTAACCAAACAGTTGGAGGTCATTCTTTATGTTTTTAAAAGACAAATTTGGAACCAAACATACATAACCTATTGCAGCAAATGGAGGAAGCCTTCCTTATGTGGATGCCATATGGAGGGGAATATATGACCTTGCATCTACTTTTGGAGTTTCTTGAGGACAAACAACATTTTTCCGGGGCGTACTATAATATTCCCAAATTCTCATATCATATTTGGAATATTAGAGTCTTTGATTTTCTTAATGAATTAAGTAAATAAAAGGGTAGAGGGACCCACAATCCTCAATAAGGATAAATATCCACTTTGTGTGTGTGAATGTGGATTAATTTAATCTAGATATGCAAAAAGAGGTAGTTGAGCAACTACTAATTTGAATGAGATTGGAGATCATGTCTCATTTAATGAGAAAGACCATGGAGGGTTGATTCAGTACTAAGATATTGAAGATGTCAAGCAAAGGGTCATTGAGCATTAATGATCAAGTGATGGAGGATCATGTGCAAATGAGGCACACATGATGGAGGAGGTGTAAATTGCACCTAGACTATTTGGTTGATTTGGTCAAACAGCGCAGTCCCACTTGGAGGATCTTATCCACCTAAGACAATGCAGTTGAGATTAGGGCCAAGGCTTGAGGGGGCTCAATCATTATAAAGGAGATGAAGGAAAAGGTGAAAGGCATCTTGGATTATTTTATGTATGATCTTTTAGATCTGGAAATGTCAAGTGACATTCCACTGCATTCTTGGGCTGCTTAGCAGAGATTTCAGGTGTTGTTTAGCATAGGGTGTTCCCAGGTGGGAATCCCACCTCTTTATTTGAGTGATCTCTAAGGTAGAGGATTGTACTTCATTATACATCAAGCTTTAAGTGCCATTTCCTTTTTCTACTTTCTGCAGAACTTTCATATTCAGAAATATGTAGATTTCTAAAGATCAGTTTGGAAGGTGGAAGTTGTCTTCATAACTTCAGCTGGAGAACAAGGTGAGGGATTATTCCCATCACTTGGGCTTATAGATCAGCACTCCCAGAGCCACATTGCAGATCTAGCATCAAGCCAAAATTTATTGACCTCCTAGCAGCAATATTCTCCTCAAGAATAATGTTGTCCATATTGCAGATCTGAAAGGAGGAAGGAAGTTGCTAGTACTTCTGCTAGCAATCCAGTGGAGGATCATTCCTCCACATTGCCAATAGTCTTTCCATCAGCCTAGATTTCATTGCAGCATATTTCAGTAGGAATAAGGCCTCTCTTTCCCTCACAGCGCATTTTTTGGAGGCAGTTGTGTTGCAGCAGCTGCAATCATCTTTTGAAGGATTGAGAAGCTAGATCTAGAGCTTCTAGCTCATAGATCCGAGGAAGGGATCAACCATTCAAGCATAGATCTAATCTGAGCACACATTTCAGCCATATTTTCTTCATATCTAGCTTTAGATCTGTATTTCCCAATAGATCAAGGATCAAACCCTGGGGAGGTGATTTTTCCAAAGTTGCAGATCTGGAAAATCCTTTCTGGGTTATCTTGGGAATCCATCACATTGGCTAGATCTTGAATCTTGGCATCATCAGAGCTCCAGTTTTGAGTAGATCTGCATTTATATTTTCAGCCTGCAACCACATGTTTATGTTTTGTTGAAAAGACAACAGTGTATTTGATGCAGAGCCTCAACAATTACACTGTACCTGCTTTATACATTTTCTCAGGGTGATCCTAGCTCATCTGCTTGGCTAGATCTACCTATATCTTGTACTGTTGTATCTAAATCATCTCCAATATAATAAAATGGCTCAACTCTTTCTGCATATTCTGATTTTTACTTAGATTTATTGTTTATCTTGTTGTAAGTTCTTATAATGTGTGAAGTATTACTGCATTCTCCCTTTTGGGATATTACAGAAGCCCCAGGAAAAAAAAATTTCCTTATAATTTTCAACACTCCCACCAGCAGCTTGCTTTACCTTGTAGATCCATCTTGAACCTACCATTGATTTATCAACCAACCTTGGAACAATTTCCCAAGCACTGTTTCTAACAATGGAGTCATACTCCTCCACCATTTCATCTACCCATGTGGGATCCTGCATTGCTTCCTGAAAAGAAGATGGCTCTGTCACAATACATTTGCTCATGAGAGCTATGTATCCAGTGAATCAGTCAGGAGACTGTCTTTGTCTGCGCTGTGAAATAGGGACTCCTACATTTTGTGCCGCATCAAGCTTCAGCCTCTCAGCTTTTTTGGTACGCCTTCTGCCAGTTCTAATCTTTGGACTTGCGTGAGTGGACTCCTCCTCTCTATGATCCTCCCCTTGTGTATAATCCACATCTTGAGGCTCATCTTTGGGAACAATAAGTTCCTCCTCTGCATGCAAGTGTAGCTCCCTCTCAAGCATAGCTCGTGCAATGCCCATGATTGTTTTGTTCTTCCTCTTTGCGACCCCATTCTTCTGTGGGTTATGAGGCGCTATGAGTTCTTGATCCAGGTGGATATTGGTGGCCACCCACCTATTCCACTTGGGGCCCCACCATTGTCTCTTTCAGTTTTTCAGTTTTAGCACAACTTACTATTTTTAGCAGTTTTTCGAGTCCTGAACTTTCGGAGCCATTTTGAGGCCCTAAACGACGTTTTTTTGGGAAAACCAAGAGAAACATGGGTCCACGAACCGATGTTGCTCACTCAAAATTTGTATTCCTCGAATATATATTTCTAAAGAGGTATGGTTCACGTCAAACGGATATCGTATGCCAAAATTACATCCTCGGGAAGTTGAAACACCAATTTACCCAAACGGGGCCCATAGTTTTGGTGCTTCATCTCCTAGGGTTAGGGTTTTGGATGTTTAGGGTTTTCCATTGTTTCTAAATAATATATAGGCCCTCAAACTGCATTGTAACTCAATTGAGAGGCCTGTAGCTGCCACATCTCTTCTTAGAGATAAGCTACCATCGCCCTAGCTAGTTTATTTCCATTCTGTCTGTAAGCAAATTTCAGTTCTTTGATATTGATGAAATGAAGTGTTATTTCTAATGCATCTTTGTATTTATGGTTACATGTGTATTCTGTTTCGTTTCTGCATAAATCCAGATCAGTGATATCAGAGTGGTTTTTTTTTTCTCGATCCTTCTTTGCATGTCCCCAATGAGGTTGGGGTATAAGGAGTTAGGGCTCAATCTGGTGGAACCTTTGCAAGATCAGTTCGCAAACCCCGATGGACGCCCATGGGGGACAAAAAGAAAGATGAGGGATTAGGAGATCCTATCAAAATATTGCTCGAGGAGGCTCTCGAAAAATAAAGGAACACGATAATGGATAACTTTTCCTACATCCTTCAACGACTACCCACTGGCATCGCATCTGCATCCAGCAGCTACTCTGGAGGCGCGACTCCCTTGAAGATACAAGTAAACTTTGACATTCCCATATTTTAGGGTCAAATAGATGCAGATGTCATAAATATATGGTTGAATCTATTAGAAGGATATTTCTCGGTTCATGACTTTTCCGACTGGGAGAAGATTATTTTTGCACTCCTCAAAGCTACCCCCCATGTCAAGGACTGGTGGGAAACCTATTGTGAAAAAAAGGATGAGACAGAACCCTCTCTGTTCTCAGTTGTACCACTTGGAATTATTTCCGAGATACCATCAAGGAACAATACTATCCCATGGGGAGCTATGAGGACAAGTACATACAATGGACCACGCTGCGGCAACAAAGGGATCAAGATGTGCATGAGCTAACAAATCTGTTCCATACCCTACGCATAAAGTTGGGTATCAAAGATTTAAAGAAACATTTGGTGCTAAAGTATCATAGTTTTCTGCACAGATACATTCAGGAGGAAATGGATTTCCTCGACATCTTCTCACTTGGTATGTCATACCGGTATGCTGCCAAGATTGAGCATAAATTCAAACAGAAGAAGCGAGACTTTGGATCTGCGAATCAAAAGTAAGGGAAAGGTGCTCCCAAACCGCAGAACAAAGGACAAAGCCAAGGCATGGCAGCAAAAGACATCCTTCCAAAGCTACAAGCAAAGAACAACACCATGAAGCCAATGAAGGACATGAGAAAGTGGTGTGAGTTCCATAAGAGCTCCACTCACAACACAAGTGAGTGTCGAGCCAAGTAGTCATTGGTGGCCAAGATGAGGGCTTATGAATCAGATGCATGCTCTGACTCTGAATCAGAACCTGACAAGAGGAATGACAAAGGGAAGAATATTATTGATGTGGAGCCCAATGCAGCTATTTCCACTGTGAAGATCGAGAAGGAGGAACCAGAAGATCCAGAGGAGGCAGAGCATCTCTTCCACTCCCAGATGTGGGTAAAGGGTTCCCCACTACAGTTCATTGTCGACAATGGGAGCCAAAAGAACCTCATTTCAGTAGATGTTGTAAAGCGGTTGGGCTTGCTGACCACAGTGCACCCACAACCATACACCATCGGGTGGCTTCACCAAGGACAAGATCTCCACCTTAGCCAATGGTGCCACCTTCCCTATGGCATCAAGCCCATCATGGATGAGGTATTGTGTGACATTTCTCCTATCGATGTTTTTGATGTATTATTAGGCCAACCATACTTGTGGAAGCGACATAATGTGTATGATTCTTGGCTTCATGCTGTTATTGTTACATTGGGAAATAAGTTGTACAGGATACCAGAGGTACCACCGCCTCCCACTATCTCTCTGGTTACTACAAAACAATGCAGTAAGCTCATTTCCCAAACCAGAAATTTTTTTTTCTTAATTATCTGCCCCTAGGGCAAGAATAATATTGTTACCATGACCTCCAAACATGGCTCCTCTACATGACAATAAAAAATGGGCAAGGTTTTGGAGGAGTATGGGGACATCTTCACCTCACCCACAAGGGTGCCTCTACACTGTCAGGTCAAGCACCCCATTGACCTGACCCCAGGTGCACCGCTACCCAATGGACCGATCTATAGGCGCTCTGTTCTAGAGAATGATGAAATCAAGAGGCAGATTCAAGAGCTGCTGCAGAAAGGTCACATCCGACCAAGTTCATCACCCTATGGGAGCCAGATCGTGTTGGTATAGAAGAAGGATGGGACTTGGAGAATTTGTATTGACTATCAGGCGTTGAACAAGATCACTATCCAGAATAGGTACCTAATCACATGGATTGATGACCTTCTGGACCAACTCAAAGGGGAAAAATATTTCAGCAAGATCGACTTGAAGTCTTGGTATCACCAAGTACCAATCGAACCCTCGAATGTGTGGAAGACTACCTTCAAAGCCAAGGAGGGTCTTTTCGAATGGCTCATCATGCCTTTCGGGTTGAAAAATGCTCCTGCAACCTTCATGAGGATGATGGATGACATCTTGCATCCATTAACCAACTCATTTGTAGTGGTGTACTTGGATGATATTCTGATCTCCAGCTAGACTTGGGAAGAGCACCTCCACCACATCCGAGAAGTCCTCCAAACACTACGGCAACACAAGTTGTGTGCCAATTTGGAGAAGTGCACTTTTGGCATGACCCAGGTTTAATATCTGGGATACATTATTGATGAGAGGGGGGTGCATGTGGATCCAGCCAAGGTCCAAGTCATTAGGGATTGGCTAGCCCCAACCACTCTAACAGAGCTTCACAGCTTTTTGGGTCTTGATAATTTCTACTACAAGATTGTGTTGGGATTTTCTCATATCACTTGGCCCTTGAGTCAAGTCACCAAGGGAGGAGCGAAAGAAAAATTATTTTTGTCAGAATCTCAATAGAAGGCATTCGTAGAATCGAAACATCGCCTCTGTTCTACCCCAGTGCTCACATTACCAGACTTGCAACAACCATTTGAGATCGAGACGGATGCCTCTGACTATTATATTGGGGCAGTTCTTACTCAACAAGGGCATCCAGTGGCATATCATAGTGAGACATTTTCCGACACAATTTGCAAGTATCCCACTTATGATAAAGAAATGTATTCCATTGTGCAGGCTTGTCGAAAATGGAAGCATTACATTTTGGGGAAGGAGACAATCATCCACACAGATCACTGACCCCTATAGTTCATAAAGACACAAGGGAAGTTGCAGAATGATTTCCATCAAAATTGGTCCACATATCTACAACAATTTCATTTGAACATCAATTACAAGAAGGGTAGCACCAATAATGTTGCAGACTGCCTCATCCGACCTCCGATCGTGGCCATAACCACTGTTCTCAACTCTTGTGGGCACAAGACTTCTGATTGGCCACTTCTCCACAAGAGCGATCCAGAAATCATCCACACATACAAGGCACTCTTGGGGGGTACGCAAGTTCCAAATTTTCACCTCCAAGATGCATTTTTATGTCACCTGGGACACCTTTGTGTTCCTTCAAGCGAGCATGCCAAGATGATATGGGAAGCAAACTACAGTTGAGTCGCTAGGAATTTTGTGGTCGAGAAAACAGTGGCAGTACTATAGAAGTATTTCTATTGGCCAAACCTTCGACAGGATGTCGGGAAGTACATCAAATCATGCACTTCATGCGCCATTGCCAAACCAACCATCAAGAAGCAAGGCCTCTATACTCCGCTACCTACCCCTAGTCGACCTTGGGAATCCATCTCGATGGATTAAATGTCGGGCCTTCCTTCTACTAAGCATGGAAATGACTATGTTTTCGTGGTCATCAATAGATTCTCGAAGATGGCCATTATGGCGGCCTGCAAGAAGAATATCACAGCAAAAGACACTGCTAAACTCTTCTTTGAATGAGTGTGGGTGCACTTTGGGATCCCATAGTCTATCATATCAGATCATGACAATAGGTTCCTCAGCACATTTTGGTCCAGCCTCTGGTCAATGTTGGACACCAAGCTCACCAAGTCCACAACTTTCCATCCCCAAACTAATGGTCATACAAAGGTCGTCAACAGGATGATTATACACATTCTACGCATGTAAAATTCAAAGCATCCATGTACATGGTATGATATCATCCCCTTTGTACAACACAATTATAACTGGGCTCTCCACATCTCAACCGGCCATAGCCCCTTTCAGGTGGGCTTGGGATTCCAACCACTATGTCCCATTGACGTAGCCATGCCATTTGCGGCTATTCAAGCCGATTCGGCTAATGTCTAGTCTGAAGTTTACAAAGAGAACAACTTCATTGAGCACATTAAACACATCCACCAATAGGTTCATGAAATATTGAATAGAGCCAATGCTAAGTACAAGCAATGACATGATCAACATTGAGTGCCACACAACTTCTAGGTGGGAGACAAAGTTTGGCTACATTTGCAGAAGGAGCGCCTCACTGGACCCCACCGCAAGCTTCTCCCACTTTGATATGGGCCTTACACCATCACCAAGGTTGTAGGGAACAATGCCTTCGAGCTCAGTATTCCACCATTCCTTGGTCTGCACCTTGTGTTCAATGTAGACTGCCTTTGTCCCTACTTCCCACCTCTACTGGACACCTCCGAAATTGCAGAAGAACTCACACCAAAAGATTTAAACCCAAACTGCATGGAACATGCCACCACAGATTGTATCATGGACATGCAAATTGAGAACACTCGCCAACAAAATATCCAACTATATCGGGTTGTCAAAGCTGGCCAACTCCTGCACCAAGGCAAGTGGTTCACCAGGGACCAAGGCAAGTGGTTCACTAGGGACCAAGTTCAGGAGAAGTTTCCTCATCTCATGGAGGAACTCAATGAAATGGGGACCATTGCTTCCTTAGGGGGGGAGGAATGATCCAGGTGGATATTGGTGGCCACTCGCCTATTCCCCTTGGGGTTCCACCATTGTCTCTTTCAGTTTTTCAGTTTCATCACAACTTACTATTTTTAGTAGTTTTTCAGGTCCTGAAGTTCTGGAGCCATTTTGAGGTATGGTTCGTGTCAAACGGAGATCGTATGCCAAAGTTACGTCCACGGGAAGTTGAAACACCAATTTACCCAAACGGGGCCCATAGTTTTGGTGCTTCATCTCCTAGGGTTAGGGTTTTGGATGTTTATGGTTTTCTATTGTTTCTAAATAATAAATAAGCCCTCGAGCCTCATTGTAACTCAGTTCAGAGGCCTGAAGATGCCACATCTCTTCTCAGAGATAAGCTACCAGTGCCTTAGCTAGTTTATTTCCATTTTGTCTGTAAGAAAATTTGAGTTCTTTGATATTAATGAAGTGAAGTGTTATTTCCGCTGCATATTTGTATTTATGGTTACATGTGTATTCTATTACGTTCCTACATAAGTTTGGATCAGTGCTCTTCGAATTCCTTCTTTGCTACAGAAGTATTTGAATTCGTTCGAGATATATTCACCACCATTATCACTCCATGGAGCCTTTGTTTGCTTCCCTGACTCCTTCTCCACCAACGCTTTAAACTCACAAAACGTTGAGAATGTTTGATCCTTCTTCTGCATGAAGAAGATCCAGAATCTACGAGAATATTCATCAACAAAAATAATATAATACCTATGTTTTGTTATTGAAGAAACCGAGAATGGCCCACACACGTCTGTGTGAACTCTCTCCAGGATCCCCGAAGCACGGTTCTCCTTTTCATGAAAGGTGATATTCACAAACTTACCCATAGTACATCCATTGCACTAATCTATCTATGAAGGTTTACCCTTGGGAATTCCAGTAGAAATCTATTGCAAAATCTTCCAGGCACCATGATGAAGATGGCCCAATATCATGTGCCATAATTTTCCCTCATCCTGGCTCACCACTTCTTCTTCTTTTCCCACCATTACAGTGAAGCCATCTACCTCCAACTTGTAGATATTCTTGACTTGAATCCCTATCCTCTTGGTTTGACCATTTGTTTTATGTTGCAGGAAGGCTTTTCCATCGCTGAAAACAACGTCATAACCTCTGTCCTCCAACATTACGACTGAGACCAAGCTCTTCTTTAGACCTAGAACATGCATAACATATTTCAATAGAAATGGTTTACCTGACTCCCTCTCAAAGGTAATGGTACCAATTCCGGTCGCATTGTATTTTCCATTGTCACCCATCTCTATATGCATTTGGAGATATTTCTCCTCCAAGTCGCTGAAAAGCTCCTTATCTCCCGTCATGTGGAAGGAAACACCACTACCAAGATACCACACCGATCCCATTGCACTTGAAACCAAGCATGCGATCAAAGAGAAACCAAGTTCAAATTGAGAGGCAAGAGCCTCACCAGCTGCAGCTCCAACATCCTTCTTGTTCTTCTTTTTCTATGGGTAGTTAGTGTCGAGATGCCCATTTTCGTGACAGTGAAAACACTTCACCTTGGAAAAATCCATCTTCTTTCCTTTAGCCTCGGATTTTGAATGGGATTTCTTCCCCTTTTCTTTCCTCACTTTTGCAGCCAAATCAAAATCCTCTTCATCATCATGCTTTGATGAAGAGCTATCCCTGGTATTCCACCTTATCTCCTCCTGCACTAGATCTGACCAAAGTCGCTCCCAATCCAACAATTTTTCTCATCCATTGATAGAGTCTTGATAATTGTGCCAAATCTTTGGAAGTCCAAGGAGATCCAAGCTCACCAAGTCATCATCAGCAATTTTGATTCCCACACTCCCCAACTCATTCCTACATTGGACGAACTTCATGAGATACTTTGGAATACTGTCGCCCTTCTCCATTTTGATTTTTCCGAGTTTATCTTTCAGCACCAACTTCCTATGGTCATTTTTTCTTTGGAAAAGATATTTCAAAGCCTTCCAGATTGAAAATGGAGTGGCTTTCCCATGAAGGCTTTACACAATATGGTATTTCACACCTTCCAATAGAATCCTTCTCATCTTCGCTACTTTCTTTTGCCAAGCATCAAGTAATGCAACATCCGTCGAAGTGGGCTTAGGAACATCTCTATCGATGAACTCCTTCAAGTCATTATCTTTAAGAACCACCTCCATCTCGTCCTTCCAAGATATGTAGTTCGAGCCTCCCTCAAATTCATACTCCAACCGCAACCCATTGAAAGCAATTTCAATTTTTACTCAATTGTCGCACCAAGAAATTCTTGCAGCAAATTCAAAATTTTCCACCAACAAAACTCAGCACT
The DNA here is from genome assembly GCA_034641835.2 of Pinus albicaulis. Lineage (NCBI taxonomy): Eukaryota > Viridiplantae > Streptophyta > Pinopsida > Pinales > Pinaceae > Pinus > Pinus albicaulis. The sequence goes on along the minus strand of JAXQQM020079863.1, from coordinate 97,175 downwards.
GCTTCAATATTACAATCTTCAGTGATTAGCAATGCTCTGATACCATGTAGAAATTTATAAACACAATAATGTATTTCTGGACTCCCCTAATCTAACAATTAAATCCACTGTTAAATACAAAATCCTTCTACTCAATTTTTTGCGGAAATTAAATTGCCAATTGCAAACACATGAAGAAAAATAAATCACACATAACAAGGTATTTTATCGAGAAATATTAAATCTAAAAACCCCAAATATCATATATTATGTATATCATGGAATCATGAAACCATCTCATACAAAGCTCAGCTCATAGAGCTCTCAGTACAATATACAATCGTCTCACACTGTCATACAAAAATGGTTCACACATGCACCAATTTACTGCCTCCTAACAACCTGCCTCCACTGCACAACCCTTGCTGAAGAAGATCCTTGAATGAGTTCAATATTTCCTTTCTTTGACCGCGCAATCCGCATTAGAAACTCCAATGTGTGTTTATATGCATTGAATGCATCACTATAGTCACAACTGATAGTCAAACACACCCTTTCACCTATCTCTCCACTGGGTCTCCACTGGATCTGACATGCAAGCAGTTAACTGTTGTATTTCTTCAGTTGCAAGTAAGACACTACTTGTGAATTAATTAAATAATTAATTCACTCATCTTTCACTAGTGTATCTTTAGTTACAACTAGCACAACTGAGTTTAACTCACTTAAATGAGTTAAACTAAATAAAAACTCCCATAGCTACTCTTCCAACTCTATTACAACTGTGTCACACTCATTTTTCGCACTCAGTTACAATGAGTTCCATCATGCATGAGTCACCAACCAACCTTGGAATGCGTAATTCCTTCAACTAACTGGTTTTCCACATCAGTTAACTGAAATCAAGTTCTTCAAGAGAATAAGTTATTATTTATTGTTTTATTATCATTAAGGGCTAATAATAATCGACATGCATTCTATTTTTAGATATGCGATCTATAAATAGACTTCGCCCATGATCTAAAAATAGAAACTCATCTAAAGATAGAATTTTCTCAACCATCTAGAATTAGCATCCTGATAATTTTAGAATATGCTCACCATTCTAAAAATAGACATACACCTAAAAATAGCCTGCGAGCCCCACCTAGTGAAGGTGCTTAATTTTCACTAGGATCATCATCTTGTTGAATCTCAACAATTTGTTCCAAAAAGTATTTAAGACTATGAAGATATTTTTTTACCTTGAAGTGTCTCCCCATTAGGTAAGGTTTCCATTGCTTTAGCACATTTATTATTGCCAACATTTCCTTCTCATAAATAGGTTTGTGTAAATACTTTCCTTTGATTGGGAAAATTTCAAAAGAAATGGTTCTTCCTTCTTGCATTAAAACAACATCAATTCCATTTCCTGAGGCATCAAATTCTAGAATAAAGGTTTTTGTCAAGTCTGACATAGCTAAGACTAGTGCTTGGCACATTTCCTCTTTAAGATGTTCAAAGACCTTAGTTGCTTCTGGAGTCCAAGAAAATGCATCTTTCTTTAGTAATGTTGTTATAGCTGATTCTATTCTCCCATAATTATCAACAAACTTGTGATAATATCATGCCAACTTGAGAATCCTCGAATATGCTTTATGGTTATGGCGATTTCACATTCCATAATGGATTTAATTTGGTTAGGTTCTACCTTAACACCCTCATGAGATACAATTTGACCCAAATATTCCACATCGTGTACTCCAAAGAAACATTTAGGGGTTTTTTCATATAATTGTTTCTCCTCTAATATTTTGAGAACCTGCCAACATGTTGAACATGATCCTTTCAAGAATTTTTATAAATTAGTATATCATAAAAAAATACTAACAAAATTTTTTGAAGGAAGGGTTTGAAAATGGAATTCATCAAACCTTGAAATGTGGAAGGTGCATTAGTAAGGCCAAAAGGCATGACCAAAAATTCATAATGACCTGCATGAGTTCGGAATGCTATTTTCGGAATGTCTTCAGTATTCATTCGAATTTGATGATATCCTGAATGAAGATCCAGCTTGGTGAAGTAAATTGCTACATGTAATTCACAACAATTCATCAATTACAAGAATGAGAAATTGATCTTTAATAGTGATATTTTTGAGCTCCCTATAATCTGGACACATACGCCATGATCCATCCTTCTAGTTGTGCACCAATACTACTAGAGCAGAAAACGAAATTTTACTAGGTTGCATTATACCAAGCTCTAGCATTTCTATAACCATATATTCAATTTCACTCTTTTAGGAATAGGGATATTTGTAAGGTCTGATGTTTGGAGGAACACTTCCTATAATCAAATGAATAGCATGATCATGATCAAAAATAGGTGGGAGGCCTTTGAGAGTCTCAAATACCTTGGAATTATTTCCCAAGATTTTTTGGATATCTTGAGAAATAGATGATTTCGATGTTTGAACGTCTAATGAGCATAATTATGCAATTATGCCCCATTTTTATTTATTCATAATATTTTTCATGCCATTAGAGTTGATTATATTTTCTGGTTTTCCTGCGATAACCCTTAATTCAAATTACTTTCATTCCAAAAAAAAATTCAAGAAAAGTTCTTGAAAATTAAAATCTATCATACCCAAATATTGTAACCATTGGACTCGTGCAACATCAACACCACCCATTAGAATGGAAAGAACTAGACTATTCAAAACACATCCCCCTATGGTTAGCTTGATATTATGGAGTTACTTTGGACTCATGCAACATCAACACCACCCATTAGAATGGAAAGAACTAGACTATTCAAAACACATCCCCCTATGGTTAGCTTGATATTATGGAGTTACTTTACAGAGAAATTTATAGTTCCTCCATTTGTAACCATCACTTGACACTATGGTGTTGGATATATGAATAAATTCAATTCCTTGGCTATATTACAATGAATAAAATTATGGGTACTACCCGAATCAATAAATTCTATTACATTTTCCTTCTTGATACTTCCTTCTATCTTAAGAGTTTTAGGAATGGTAATTGCTGCTAATGCATTACAAGATATGGTCAGATTAATTTCTTCTTTCTCTGGGGTTTGTCTATGGTGTATATCATCCTCTTTTGAAGTTTCTTCTTCCTTTTCTTCCTCCTCTTCACAATCTATGTATAATAATTTATTCTCAACACACTTACGACTTTTAGTGTATTTTCTATCACAATTGTAAAAAATCCCTTTTTCTCTTTTTTCCTCGAATTGTTGTGGCATCAACCTTGTAGGTTGTGGAATCCTATGAGAAACAACACTTCTATGTTTATATTTGTGAGTGGTATACTTCGTTGTTGCCATAATTTTTCTTTCAACTTTTCTTGCCATCCTGAATGCCTTCTCCAATGAATCAAGTTCCCAAAGTTGAACCTCATGTTAGATGTTATCCTTCAAAGTCCCTATGAAGACATCAATCCTATTCTCCTCTAGAATACCAGTTACCCTGATATTCAATTTTTGGAAGTCCTTAATGTGCTCTGCCATTGAACCCTTTTGTTTGAGATTTATCAATTGGATAAAGAAGGTGTTGTTCTTTGTATCCTCATAATGTGCTATCATTTCCTCTATAAATTTGTCCAAGTGACAAGTGGATTACGAGAAAAAATCCATCGATACCATACAAACTGATTGGGTTCTAAATATAAATATGTAATGTGTACCGTTTATGTGTGTTTCACATCATGGAGATCAAAATATTGCTCCATCTATAGTATCTATGTTACCAGATCCTTGCCACCAAAATTACTCATATCGATCTTTGGAATGTTGTGGATCTTAAACGAAACATTGGAGTCTCTAAGATCATAATTCATATTCCTTTTTTTCCCCTCATGAGTTTCATGGAATACCATTAGGAAGCATTTCTTGTAGTAACTATGACAAACCTTTCTTAAAACCTTCCATGTCTGCTTTTATTTATGCTTTTAAAAAATTAATGTCACCTTTTATTTCTGATTTTAAACCATCCATATTTCCTTTTAATCCATCCATGTCCCCTTTTAAGCCATCCTTGTCCCCTTTTAGCTCATCTTTGGTTGCTCTTTGTGAGAGTGAAATTTGTTGCAGTTGGTCCCGTAATTTTGATATATCATGTTGCAATTCTCCCTCTTCAAGAGTCATAGTATATATTTATAAGGGCTTAATGGGTGTATAATTATTTTTTTTGCAATGCATTTTAGAACCAAATACTGATATATATATGCTTCAATATGCCATTTTAACGAGTTCAAACTGATTTTTCAGCCAAATGTTATGCAAAATTTAAACTTGATTTTTAGGAGCTCTCTATTGAAGATGTTGTATCTCTGTAATTTTGGACCTACAAGGTCTAAAAATTCATTATATGGTAGCCCTATAATTATTATTTCCAACTCCACAAGTCAGATCGAGAATGGATTCTTCAATAAAAAGTTATTCCCAATATCCCACGATGACCTAATTATCGACTAGTTTAGTAGAGAGAAATTGTACAAAGTTCCACGTGTCACTATTTAGACCTTCATCCCTAAAAACAATACATGAAAAACAAAATTCCATGAATTTTCCATCCTAAAAAAACCTAAAATACCTCAGATCATATCTCCAAAAATATAGCGAAAAAAGATGTGAAATACATACACAAAGTTAACCAATATTTCAACTCCACATGGTTGAAATTTCAACGTCTAAAGCCTTGTAGGAAAAAATTTATAGCGAAAATTCCAAGATGACATGTTTGAAGAAGAGAAACCCTAGAATCCAAAACTTTGATACCAGATTTTATGCAACCAGCTCACAAAATAGAAGAAAATATAGATCAAAAACTTTAAAATTAGCCTCTTAGAGGGGAAAACTTCATTTACATTACATAAATGAAAAATTATTCAATGATACAAATGGTAAGACCTATTTAGTATATATAAGAGTCTAAGGGGTCACAATATAATCAAAGCCTACATAACAATAATAATGTGAGGACACAACAATAACAATACTGGACTTCTATGGGGCACAAAAATAACAACATGGGGGATACATGGGCACAAAATAACAATAGGGGGCTACAATAACAATAACAATAAGGGGAATACACTAGTATTATAGGGACCTAACACAATATTATCTAAAATTTGAGATTTTTCAGATGAAAAGGAATGTATTAAAGATCCAGAAAGATTTAAAAAATTACTCGCTAAATATTCATAACCAGTAGTGGGATACCCTACTTGTGAAGGTTCCACTCGAAACGAACCATGGATCCCAGGATCCTCTTTTTCATTCTCCAAAACTTCTGCAAGGGAAGAGAATTTTTCTCCAACATTATTTATATCCCCCTTATTATCTGTAACAATATACCCCCTACTATCCCTAGACCCAACTGAGGGTATAAGGAGAAAAGTATTATATTGATCTGACCTCCAAAGTCTAGTGATGGAAATGGGGTCTAAATTTTCGATATTTTTCAACTTATTTATAACTTAAAAATGGACAACATCATTTCGTTTGTATTGTCAATACCTTTCCATCGATATAATTTTTTTCTATATCTGACTCCCAGGTCAAGAGATATGGCCATTTAAAAACTATCCTATCAATTAGTGCAATGTCACTTTATCCTGCCACGTGGTGGCTGCGTGGTCCCGACGTAGTTCCCTCATGGTTGTCTAAGTCATATACCACGTCATGGTGAAATGGACGTTGTCGATTTTCTCATAACAGATCATGTATAACCCCATTTTTGTGGTCCACATGGATCACCCTATAGTGTACATATAATTTAGATATAGTGCATGGGTGTAGGCCCTCCATAGCCATGTTATCCCAGAAATAACATCTTGGTGGGTTTCAATACTACTCCCCATTGAATCTACTAGGGGAAACCTTCCAAGATATGTGGCAATATACACCCTGTGACCAAGCTTATCCACCCCCTTTACTCATATGAAAATACATTACTGTTAGGTCTCCATAGTTTGCAAGATTGGCAAGAAAAAACACTACAGAGCCTACATCAGAACCACTTTGGAATCCTAAGATCTAGCCCTCCTAGATTCAGAGAGGGATATCTCTATATAAGTGTTTTCAAAAGATATGATATTAGGCTAGTTATTAAGAACAAGGGTTTTGTTTGTTTTTGGTTGGGATGGATATCATCAAAATGAAGGAAGTCTTTTGAAGGGTAAAGGTGTGAACAGGTTGAAAGAATGGTTCAGCTGATAGGATAGGTAAGAGACGGTATCAATCCATTGGGCTATGGAGTCACAAAAGTATTTAATTGCACAACAAGTTTCAAGTGTGGTCTATGGGGCAAGTCATCTATATCAAAGGGTATTTTTAGGTTGATGTTTGTGGTGTGGAACATTAAGAAGTGTGGTGAAAGAAGCAAACATATGAGAAAACAAAGGGCAGCCTAAGATCAGGTAAGGACTTTGAACCTATCCTTATTTTGACATACTCTCAAAGGAAAACATTCAAGATAAAACAAAGAATAGCCTAAGATCAAGTAAGGACTTTTAACCTAGTATACTTTCAGCATATTCTCCAAGGAAAACATTCAAGATGAAAATAAAAAGTAGCCTAAGATCAAGTAAGGAATTTTAACCTAGCCTTCTTTTGGCATACTCTTAGGGAAACTTTCAAGGAAAATATCTCAAGTTGTACTGAGTAAACATGGGCTCACCAACACTTCACTGGTTATACTCTATTGAATAATCCTCAAAACACAATTATAAGAAAACATAAAGATAAATATTTATCAGTGAGAAATAGGGTACTTTACAGTAAATCCTAATCTATATTTGTTGTTCTTTATCAGAGAAAGTGAACAGTATGGAAAACATGAGAAAATTAACAATTGCAGTAAGAAAAACATCACCATTGACATAGACCAGGATCCCATAAATCAGCTTGTATATTTGATGTTCAAACCAGTTACAATATTCAAGTCCAGTAGGTCTTTACAACTTCAAACTTCTCTTCTCAGCCTATCTTTCTTCAATTACAAATAGAGCTTCAGCATGCCTCAATAACTATTTACATTCAATAAGTATTCAACCAACAATAATAATGAACTCCTCATATGATATATATAGGTGAATTGAGGAGATGGAGTGAAAGAAAGGGTTATTTGTTCAATTAATACAGAGTAAGTGCTTCTCAGCCTTTGGGAGGCCTTATGGAGAAGATTTCAGATGTTTAACTCTATTTTAATTAATCTTACATTGATTTTCATCAACTTTAGTCACTTTTGTTGACTTTTGAGGCTTTGGTAGGCTTGTAATTACTTTCTATGTATTTGGCAAATATCTCTGACTGTGCATTCAATTTGTATTCTTTTGAGGAAAATAAACTTGTAGGTGGCATTTTGATCTCTGGAGGAGTAACTACTTCAGTGATTTGGCATTTGGAGCATTATTTTGGGTGATCTGTCTGATTTGTTGCTTTAAACATTGATTTAGGCCTCTGATTATGCTTTAAGGCCTTCTTATCATCTTTGGGGCTTTTGTCTTTTGTCAACTGTTTTAACCTTTAATTTACTTTCCCTTAACTATGATTTATCCTTGTAAATCATTGGTTAAGTCTTCGATCTTCTTGCTTTATTCTTTAACCTTTATCCTTTAATTTCTTCGCTGATCTTTAGAGCTTGTGTATAGGTCTGCTACGCTGGAGGGTTTGATTAAGTAATCAATTCTCATGAAACATTGATTAATATTTGGAATTCAACCCTTTTGTCCCTTTTCTTCACTTTTGGGCATTTTGGATCGTCATCCAAGGCTATATAACTATAATCTTGACTGTGGGATGGCTTTTTATGACTGCCGCCATGAAACCTGCAACAAACCACAAAAATTTTATAAAAACCTGTGCGTAATGGGTAAACTACTTTGGAGGCTTGGCGGAGGGCGAAAAGAGCAGTAAGGAGGGGAAAATGCATGCACGAGGAGGTTATGTGGACAAAACCTGTGAAAATAGGGTTTAATTCTAAGTTTTGGCGTGAAATAGAGGAAAGTGGTTTTGGGAAAACCACGAATGGTTTCCGCGCATGCAAAGGGTGGTAAGCGGTTTAGCTTAAAAAGAACGCGATATTGCCTGTTGGGCGACACTTGTCAAGGAAAAAACCGCCATTTTCGCGTGGAAAATGCACGATTAGTTTCATTGGAGTTTTGAATGCGAAATGTATTTGGGACGGTTAGATCTTCGAGCCGAAGATCAACGGTCGTGGATGAGCGCGAAACGTTAGAAGTTGTGTGGTGAAAACATATGGTGGCGCCGACAGGTGACATCACCTATTTTGTCGCGGAGCAAAATCTCATCGGATGGGGTTAGAGATGTCGGTTGAACAGGGGCCATCAGATGAGAGGGATCAACGACTGAGATGTGTTTGCGTAGATGCATGAGGAGGGATGGTTGGGAGATGGGATGGAAGGAGGGAGAATGGTAGCCATTAGATCAATGAGATCTACAGTTGAGATCGCTCAAGGGAAGAACACAGTGCAGAGGATGGGAACAATGAAGGAAGGGGCTAAACAAAGCTGGGGAAGGTTTTGTGGGAGAAAGGAGGACCGGGAGCGAAGAGATAAGGGGCTAGAGATAGCAGGAATTCACAAAGGAAAAGGGGCTTGATAACCGTTGGATCTCCCAGATCAACGGTGGAGATTTGTTGTCGAGGAGAAAGAGGATGAGAAATTTTTTGGGCGATGGGTAATGGGAGGGAACACGGAGAGCCGTTGATCTTGGTAGATCAACGGTGCAGATCTCATCGGAGGTTGAAACATCGGCGAGGGAAAGGAGAAGTGTAATGGAGAAAAAGAATGCGATTTTCCAATGCCGATGGGGGCTAAGGGTAGGTGCTGGGGCATGGTCCCATGGAGGAGTAAGGGACTTGGAGCCAAGGAAAAAAAAAGGGGTTGAAGTTCTAGCGCAGAGAGTTAAGAGCTTGGCCATCAGATCAAAGACGATCAATGGTTGTGATTGCATCGGGAGGTTGGCTAATTGGCAGAAAAATGTAAGGGGAAAGAGGAATTTGGAACGCCGATGCATGATGGGGGCTAATATCTAGTCACGGGCGCAGGGTTCTATGGCGGAGAAATGGAAGGGGGCTTAAGCCAAGGGGATTAAAGCCTTATGTTTGAAAAAGGTCGGAATAGGCCCAAAAATGGGTTTTTTTTTGGGTTTTTTTAGTGTTCCGATAGGTGTAAAAAGGGAGTTTAAACCATTATAAAGGAGTTTTAATGGTTTAAAAGGGGTAAATGAAAAGGTTAAAGGGATTTTTTAGATAAAAATGGTTGATTTGGATAAGTGAGAATGAGTGGGAAAAATGAATGAAACAGGCTTAGGAAATGATGGAAAATGGCCTAAAAATAGTCTCTTTTGGTATCAGCAAGGTTACTTAGTGGATTTTTTGAATGAAGATTATCAGAGGAAAGGATCTTTTGGACAAGGAAAACAGTAAGGCTTCAAGAACTCACAATTTTTCTCAAAACTTGTTTCTTGAAGACTAAAATAACTGTTTTAGCCATCATTAGTCATGACAAAATTTTATTGATGGCTAACATACACCACGTAACACTTGTCCCCACTAAACTAACCCCACATGCCAAGTCACCTTGAGGATTAAATATCAGGATTTATATTGTGCCCCTCGTAAAAAATATCACAGGTCCGGGGTCTAGGGTGACATCACCAAAACTAAACACCACGGTGATGTCGTCCATTGCCACATCCTTCACGTGGCATGGGTTCCATGAATCATGGTCTCCTTGATAAAAAAAAATTCCTCATACAAATTAAACTCGAGGCCCTCGCCTCTATATGCTTAGTGCCTAGCCCTGGACCCACTATGCCATGTTGTGTTGGCAGGATTCATCTTGATCTCCCTTTGAAATATACGTAGTAAAATCTCCAAGTTCCATTCGACGGTGGTAATTCTTATACTGTAGAAATATCTAAATAGATTCAACTGATCTTGTAATATGCTAAAACAAAATACTAAATCAATTCTAAAAATTGCGAAAACCAATTACAATCGCAAAATCACATGAACAAGAAAGAGAAATTGTTGGGGCCCTTGTTTTTGTTTAATTTTGAAATCTTGGCCAAGACATTTTGAGTTTTGACCCTTTTTGAGTTGCGGAAAAAATACACATGGCAACCGCGACCGTGCCGCAACTACCAGGAGTTGCGGAGCTACCAAGGCGGCGCGAAAGCACTCGATAGCTGGAGATAGAACAGAGATAAGTGCAGATGAAGGAAACACAGCAGAAAACAGAAAGTGGAACACGCAGACATCAGAAGAGAAGCTGAGAGAATCCTAAGTGAAGACGCAGAGGAGCCGATAGTCGCGAGAGCGGGTGAATAAATAATAGTCACCCGGCTGAAAAGGTTGTGGAATGCTGAGAGTGGAATAGATGCTGAGGAGGTTGCAAGGCTCGAGACAGAGAAAGACGCGTAGGGCGTCTGCGGAGGATTCATGCATGTTCTTCATAGGGTTTCTTATCTTCTATTCTACCTTTCTGTTCTGAAACCCATCTGTATCAGATTTGTAGCTATCTGTGGGAATGCCATGTAATCATGTGTTCTGCCAGGAGATTAATACAATGAGAGATTGTTGTCTAAAGAAGATGTCCATGTGCTTATAATGTGTTCCTTCCGGTTTAAAATTTTATTTATGAATGTCTGAATGCTTATTAAGTGATCTTGCGCATATAACTTTGTATATGAATGGATGCACCGTCTTTCTTTAGTTGCGGGTTTGTTCCTTGCCATTGATCTCATCCCCTTTTGCATGTGGTTGCGGCACGCCTCGGGTGAGACGCACTGCTCTCCAGAGCAGGGTGAAAATGCCGGCGTGTTCCTAGACTACACCGGACCCCTTTGTTGGCCACAACTCTTGAACCTGGGTCTTGTCCGTGAGACCTGACTTCTCGCCAACAAATGGTTCCATTGCCGGGACCTGCATGTTCCGAGGGGATCTAGATCATGGTATCGAGGATTTTTGAAGGAGCAATACGGTGATGGTGGGATGATCATCTTGACCAGTTCATTGCTCAGCAAGCAGAGCTGACCAAGAAAAAGGAGGCGGCGATCAAGGAGCTTGTTCTTTTCTCCGACGCAGCCAGTGATACGTACGAAATTTTCTGGGGAAGGTTCCCTACGGACCTTTACAATTGGTTGCGGAGGTTACGAGCGACGCTGCCCCAAGAAGGCTTGCGGAAGATAAACCGCAGGTGGACGCACGAAGACCTGGTGGCACTGCATCGGGTAGACACTGAACTAACCCGTGCAGTGGATTTCTGGGTAAGGACCACGTTGGAAGGATACGCTGTGGAGTTTGCTGCTGAGTGCTACCAATCCTTCTCGAAGGCCGAGGTTGTTTTTCACTCAGGGCTAAGGGGGAAGCTGTTGAAGGAGATTCCGCTGTGGATCAAAGCCCTAATGGTGGACGAAGGGTTGATTGAATTCCACAAAACGAGTATGGAAGCGTAAACCACCCGTACTGGGGGAAGGATTGAGGGGACCGATGCTGTGTAGACTGTGAGAGTGGGGAGCGGGGGATGGACGTTGAGGCCGCATGCAAGTTGCGGGAGCTACGTGCGCATCGGCGGGCACAGATCGCCGATAGGTGGCGAAGAAGGGTAATGAGAGATTTGAAGAGAAGAGAGATCGAGAGGAAAAATCAGAAGGAGGCGCCTCAGAGGACGGGAGTTATGGGTTTGGATACCCGGAAAGAAGACGGGACAGCAGTGGAAGTGCAGTGGGTGCATGGGAGCCCAGCGATGCGAGGAAGAGAGATCATGACTAGCGAAGATAACGGAAAGATGCAGCCCGAAGAAAGTTCCGATGATGAATGGCACGGCGTGATGCAGTAGATGTTTCAAGATCAGACGGTACCCACCCCTCCAGGCAGCCCTACTTCCCACCTTCCGCATGGCCAGGATCTCGACCTTCCCCTGGTACTTTATCAACCTTTAAGAAATATTTTTATTCAGTTACAAGCATTAAGTTAGTCATACAGTAGTTCAGCAGTGTCGGTAACGCCCAGTAACAGCAGCGTTACTAGTAGTAGTATTTTCCCTAGAGGGACCGTTACGCAACCAGGACCGGGAGGTTTTATCCTGGTTAATTCTCCGCAAGTACACATGGCTGGATCTTTCACCCGGTATCCAGAGTTCTCTGGCCGGGGCAATGATGACGTAGAACAACACTGGTACTTGTGCGAAGCCATCTGGAGGGCCCGCCAGACGCCAGATGCAGGGAAGTTAATAGAATTCCAAACCACGCTCAGAGAGAGGGCTTTGCGATGGTTTATCAAGTGGTCCGAGGCACATCCTAACCCTGTAATTGTGGACGTGAAGCGTGATTTTGTCCTCGAATTCAAGCTTCCCCAGACAGACTAGCAGGGCTTGTCAGAGCTGTGGGAAATTAAGCAGAAGGAAGGTGAGACCGCGTGGGAGTTAATGCGGCGATTCAAGGACGTGATCGGGAAACTCAGCTACCCGATCAATCCAAACCACCAGAGGGACTGGTTCATCAAGGCTCTGCTCCCCTTGACACGAACCCCTCTTACTCAGCAGAAGATTGATAATCTGTAGGACGCTTTGGAGCAGGCCATGAAGATTGAAGCCATGGCGGGCTACCCCCAGGAATATCGGGGGGGGTGGCCCCGCAAGACCCTTCTTTGATAGGGTTGCAACACCAGATCGCCAGCTTGACCGAAAAGCTCAAGGAAATTCAGCCGGTGAGACCAGCGTGACCGAATGTTTGGTGTACCCATTGTCTGGTCGAGGGCCACGTCGCAACCGAATGTCCTCGGTTGCGCGGCACAGGAGCAGGACCCTCGGTCGCAGCAATCCAGGGGGGTCCACCACCAGGGGGTGGTGCGGGGATGAACCCGTAGGGAGTCTACCAGCCGCAACAGACCTTTTCGGGGTTCCCACCACAACCGGGGCCCTCCACCACAGAGTATTGTGAGATTTTCCGGACGATGGGGCATCCTCCTCGGATGTGCCCGATATTACAGAAGTACTCCATGGTCCCGAATAATGTATACTGTGAATTTTGCGTGTCCACGACTCACAATACTGAGCAGTGCAGGGCTCTCGACGCACTTGCGGACCGATTGGACCGTCCCTCCTACAGGGTGAACGAGGCTCCAAGAGGAAGAGGCAGAGGCATGCGGGGAGGCCGCACGGGCGGACGCGGTCCGGTAAAATGCTACAACTGTGACCAGGAGGGTCATGTGGCTCGAGAATGTCCCCTTCCGCGACAACCCTGGTGTTCCCAGTGCTGGGTCAACGCCCATGCTACAGAAGACTATCCAGAGCTCATCAAGAAATGGGAAGAACGGGTGAGGCAGAGGGGAGCGAATCTGATAAACTCAGAACCGCGCAGCGCCACAACCCCCGACATGCAGAACGTCGCGATAGTAACGAGGGGTGGAAAGAAGACTGGCGAGGATGCCCACGAGAAGGAGCCAGCGCGATTGGTTCGGCCGGCATCCCCAAAGAAGTTGATCAGGCCCGAAGTCCAAAAGAAGTATTTCCAGGAGGCGGTTGAGGAATTCGCCCAGCTGCAGAACGAGGGAGGGCTGGAGGAGCCCAGGCGGCCGGAATCCGGTGTGCAGAACGTCGCAGATACTGTGGTCGAGGATTGGCTCCGGCTATTCCTCAGGATTGTTGATAACGCTGGGCTGCGGCAGCAGCTCAAGCATGCTTTGGACGGAGCGCTGCAGGGGCGCACAGAATCTAGAGATCCGGCGGACGCTAGCCCTCAATACGTGCAACGTGTCAAGCGGAACAAGCAACGAACAGGCAAAGAATTCCGGCTTAACACGCAGGTCGCAGGGTTCCAAATCAGCGACACCATGTTGGACTTGAGGTCCGACGTCAACATACTGCCACGAAAGACATGGGAGGCTCTTGGAAGGCCGCGGTTAGCCTACTCACCCATCCAACTCAGGATGGCGAATCAGTACTGCATTTTGCCAATCGGTCGGCTCTAGGGAGTCGAGGTCGATGTTGCGGGGGTGAAGACATACGCCGATTTTGAAGTTATTGATATCATGGGTGACAAGGATCCCTATCCGGCCTTACTCAGCATTGATTGGGCTTTTAAGAATTACGCCATCATCGACCTCAAAAAGGAGCTGATGATCTTTGAGGATGGGGAGGTACGGGTCACCCAGCCTCTCGACCCGTATCAGGGCCCGCAATATATAGAAACAGTGGACAATCGGGAGGATGCTCAGATAATGGACCATCTCTATCAGATGACTGCAGGGAAGCGGGACGATTATATTAACCCGACCACAACTGGCTCTGTCAGTTGGCGGAGTGTACAGAGCTCGGAGCTCGGATCCGAACTCGCTTGGGAAGACTGGCAGCAAGGGGGATATGAGACCACCACGCGGAGATGTGCCTCCATCGCTCAAGTCCGGTGGGTAGGGACTGAGATCCACGGATATCCCACATTATCAAACATGCAAGCAGTCAATACTTTTATTGCCAAAGTGGAAGATCGGGTCCCAGCTGAAAGCCGGATGGCCCTTTTGGATGTGGCCTTGCAATCAACGTCGGCTCGATGGTGGAAAAATCATCGCAACTCTCTGTTGCGATGGGAGTGTGTGGTGGAGGCTCTGCGGGCACGCTTTAAAGAGGATGAAGGACCCTCCAGTACGCTTAAGTATCATGGAAATTCAGACCCGCGACACCATTTGCGGGCCTGCGAAGAACAGTGGTGGAGCTCACGGTACCCTGTGGAGCTGTGGGTCCACAGGTTTGTCCATTCCCTAGGCACCATTCCCCAGGCCTGGTACCTAGAGGAAGAGCGGAAACAGGAAACCCGCTCTTGGCAGGCAGTTGCGGACAAGTTCGTTTTGAGCTTCTCGTTCGAAGGGGAGACGGCGCAGGAGTCTCAGGCCCTACAGGCAATCAAGGAGGTCTTGTTTTTCCGCCAGCCTAAGCTTGATAAGGGCCCGGCTGTGTCATGACTTGAGGTCAGGCACGAGTTGGTTTGTCACCGGATTGATGGCGATCCGGAGGACGATAGTTTGGAGGACCTCAGGCATCTCTATTTTGATGAAAAGGAAGGAGAGCGGAGCATCAGTGAAGAGCTGACGACTGAAGGAGTCCATTTACAGCCGCTCAAGACAAAAAAACTGAACATTGGAATGGACGAGAAACCTAAGCTCGCAACGGTGGGAGATTACTGGGACGAGGAGACAACAAAAAAAAATTTTAGCCTCCTCCGGGAATACGAAGATTTGTTTCCGTCCTCAGTTGCGGACCTGAAGGGGATCAAGGGGGATTTGGGCGAGATGCGCATCACACTGAAACCTGGGGCCAGGCCAGTGAAGCACCGACCCTACCGGTTGAATCCATGTATCAAAGAGAAGGTCAAGATGGAGATTGACAAGATGCTGGCTACAGGTCTCATCTTTCCAGTAGAAGAAGCGGAATGGGTGAGTCCGATTGTCATCCAGAACAAGAAGGACAAAGCGGAGATCTGGGTCTGTGTAGACTACCGGAGCTTGAATAATGCTTGTATCCACGACCCGTTTCCCACTCCCTTCAGCGATGAAGTTCTAGATCATGTTGCGGGAAACGAAGCTTATTCCTTCACTGATGGGTTTTCGGGCTACCATCAGGTGCGCATCGCCGAGGAAGACAAAGCAAAGACGACATTCACCACTGAGTGGGGATCATTCGCATACCATGTTATGCCGTTTGGTCTGAAGAACACACCGGCTGTGTTTTCCCAAATTGTCATTGCTGCTTTCCGGGAGTACATTCACAAGTTCCTGGAGGTCTACATGGATGACTGGATTGTCTACAGTTTGTTGAAGAAACACACCTCTCTGTTGCGGGTTATGTTTGACCGGTGTCGCCAGTTGCAGATTTCCTTGAACTTGAAGAAATGCATTTTTGCAGTTCCATTCGGCACACTCTTGGGCCACGTGGTATGTAAGCAAGGGGTCTGCGTTGATCCTGCCAAGGTCGCGGTCATCGTCCACATGGAGGCCCCCGAGACAGTGAAGCAGTTGCGGGCACTGCTCGGGCACACAGGATATTACAGGCGGTTTATTCGCAACTACGCAAGGATTACGGCCCTCCTGGAGAAACTGTTGCGAAAGGCAGAAGCATTTGAGTGGACGGCGGAGTGCAGGAAGGCACTTGACACATTGAAGGAGAAGTTGGCGATGGCACCCATACTGGTTCATCCCGACTGGGATAAGCAGTTCCATGTGCACATTGATGCGTCTGGAATTTCACTTGGAGCTGTATTGGCGCAACCCGGGAAAACGACAGTTGACCACCCCGTATACTTCGCCAGCCGACGGTTATCGAATGCGGAGAAGAATTACACCACGACCGAGCGGGAGGCGTTGGCGATGGTGTACTCTCTCCAGAAGTTCCGCCACTACCTTCTGGGCGGCAAATTTACATTTTTCACGGACCATTCTGCATTGAAATATCTGGTAAATAAGCCTGTGTTGGAAGGAAGAATCTGTCGATGGCTTCTACTTTTTTAGGAGTTCACGTTTGAGGTGATTGTCAAGCCTGGCAGGTTGAATGTTGGTCCCGATCACTTATCCAGGTTGGAGACGGGAGAGAATGAAGGCCCGTTGGACGATTAGCTTCCGGATGCTGACCTCTTCCGAGTTGAAGCAGTACCAGATTACCTGGCTGACATTGCCACGTATATGACCACGGGACAGTGCCCTGAGGATTACACCCCGCTTCAGAAACGCCACCTGGTTGTCCGAGCGTCCGACTACCAATTGATCGCAGGGCAGCTGTACAAACTGGGGCTTGATGAGGTGTTGCGCAGGTGTGTTCTCGACCATGAACGGGAAGCAGTGATGTGGGAATGTCACAGTGGTGTTGCGGGGGGGCATGTGGGTGCGAAGCCTACCACAAGGAAGGTGCTCCAAGCTGGCCTGTGGTGGCCGACGGTACACGTAGACTGTAAGGCCTATGTGAAGCGTTGCGATGTTTGCCAGCGGACGGGAAGGCCTTTGCACCGGGACGAGCTCCCGCTACACCCAGTGCATGTGTTGCGGCCGTTTGAGAAGTGGGCTATTGATTTTGTAGGCCCCATCGCACCAATCGCTCGACATTCCAAGGCCCGGTACATCATTACCGCAACGGATTACCTCACGCGGTGGGCTGAGGTAGCAGCGGTACGCGACTGCTCAGCAGAGACCGCTACCCGGTTCATTTTTGAACACATCATCAGCCGCTTTGGCTGCCCATGGAGTTTGACCAGCGATCAGGGTACGCATTTCATTAATGCCACGGTCAAGTCACTACTGGCCACATTTATGATTCATCATCATAAAAGCAGCCCATACCACCCGCAGGCCAATGGTACGGTGGAAGCTTTCAACAAGATTCTTGAGAAGGGCTTGAATAAAATCTGCAACGCTCAGCGCGACGATTGGGACGAGCGCCTCCCAGTGGCATTATGGGCCTACCGGACCACAGTGAAACGTTTGACCAACCAAACACCATTCCATTTGGTGTATTGCCGGGAAGCTGTGATTCCCGCCGAGTTCACGGTACCCAGTCTTTTGATCGCAACGTCCCTTCAATTCTCAGAAGAGGCATCCCTTCGGGAACGCCTCCAGGAGCTACAGGAGCTGGATGAGGCCCGATTCCTCGCGGAATTCCACCAGAAGGTTTAGAAGGCCAGGCAAAAAGCGTGGCATGACTGCCACATCAAAACTAAGGCCTTCGAAGTTGGCGGCAAAGTTCTCTTGTACGACAGCCGGTTCCAGAAGTTTCTAGGCAAGCTCCAGATGCACTGGTTGGGACCGTACTTTGTCATCGAGATCCGCGACTCAAGCGTCGTTCGGTTGGCACAGCTGGACGGCACAGTTCTTCCCGGATGGGTGAATGGCACACGCCTAAAACCCTACCAGGAGTAGGTATCTTTCACTTTTCATCAATAACTCTCGCATCCGAGAGAACCCGTAGAGGAGCTTAGTCGAATAACTCTCCCACAACCGCGATGAGCATAGAGAGTCTTTTCCGTTCAAAGGCAGTCTGTCAAATAATTGGTCAGTTGCGGGTACCTCACCGCAACCGACTGTGGTCGGGGCGGACCAGTTCAGCGTGTCGCCGTGCCAGTCCAGCGTGTCATCGTGCCAGTCCAGCGTGTTGTTCGCGTAGGATCCATCCCCGTGCCAGTGTCAGTCCAGGTCATTACCGTCAGTCCTTTTGTCAGTCCGTAGGATCGCTCAGATTTGTTCATAAATTACCATAATAGACAGTAATCGTATCGTAATCATTTTCCATCACCCGCAGTTCCCTCAGCCGTCGAGTCCGCCCATCTTCCCATGACGCCGTCAGCAACTGTCAGATTACATACAGGCACACGATTGATCGCACGATTATCGCAGCCTCGAAGGATAGCAAGAATTAATTGCCGTTATGGAGTCTCATCAACTCCGCACATGCCAGCGGATGCCATAATGTGCATGAAGATCAACACCACGAGAATGACGGACCAATTCAATTTGGAAGTTGCAGCGTCTCCAGAGCATTTGCAGCATCGAAGCGCACCGCATTCAGCAGAGAACTCCAGAAGAACACTCCAAGTTTACCAGCGTCGCGCCAAGATGCCGAGGGCTATCGTATCTGTCCCTAAACCAGCGTTAGACAGCAGAATTCACCGTGTAGAGTCGCTGGTCGGCAAGTATGACAATGCAGCATGTATGGACGCCAACTTGTCCGACCCGGCTGAGTTTCCTCACCTCCATTGGCAGACCTACATGGAGCACCATTACACGCCAGGCAGCAGCTCCAACATTCGGATGCGACAAGAATTCAGGGGCCTACAGCAGTCGACCTTGATGCATTTGAGGACTCTTCCAGTTTTCGGAACTACGGGACCGGCTCTGCAATGCACCCGGTTCCTCCTCAGTCAGATACAGAACGGGTCCCTGTGGCTCAACGAAGAAATCCCAATTCATGCCAAAGACATTCATCGGCTTACAGGGCTGTCTCAAAACGGTGCAGATGTCTCCGCTGCTGGCCAGACATCCTCCAAGCGTGCCCGAAATTCGGGAGACGCCGACCTGTACACCAAGTATGGCACCCGCCGGGGTGGCAAAGGTGCCAAAATTGACTTGATCAACAAACCAGAAATCCGGTTCGCTTGCTACCTGATCGCTAGCAAGACGATGCGCCACTATACGAAGGGAGAATGCACCCTGGACACAATTTCCATTGCAAAGCACTGCACCCGGGGCGCCAAGTTGAATTGGTGCTCTTTCGTGTTGAAGGAACTCTTCGCGGCCTGCGAAGAAAATTATAGGCGTACCACCAGTTTCATTTACGGCTACTTGATTTTAGCCTTCGCCATGTGGAAATGGCACCTTCCTCCCATCCGGGAGCCAGCGGAGACGACCATAAGCCAGCCTCTTGCGATGAAATACACCCCCTGGCAGGTGTCCATGGATCCCAGCCCCAAACAGGTGAACGCGGCAGCGTTCCGGGCGTGGTACGGGATGATGACCGATGTTGTGGCCAACCAGCAATGGGTGCCTAGGCACTTGTTGGACGAGTACAGTGAGCAGGTGTGGTTTGGGGTCAGCCACAGGCACACCTTCCTCCGGCCAACTTGCGTGCCGGACACCACCTTTCACATGGCGCCCCTCCGGTTCCAGCTGAATGACGACACCTTTCACCGTGAGGTTTCTGCGTGGCCGGGGGTCGTCAAGCACGTCCGCGACGGGATCACCCGCTATAACTTTGAGGGGATGCTGCCGGCACAGCGGCCTGCCGCGACCGGCGCAGCGGGGTCCTCACAGGTTGCGGCGGACCCTCCACAAGAAGCAGCTGAGACCGCACCGGATCTGCCTGAAGCGCTGGTCCCGATCGTCGAGCACCTCAATGACCAGGTACGACGACTTAACGTGGCCACCCAAGTTGCTTCAAGTGGTGCCCCTATATTTCCCTCTTTTGCTGAATTTCATATTAGTCGGTCTCGTGTTCCCTCCAACACCGCCCCCCTCATTTCTCCCATTCCCACTAACCTGTTCACTTCTGCCACCCCCCTCATCACACCAATGGGTGAACCGGGCCCCGAACCCGATTCCTCAGACCCACCTCCATCCAAGAGGGCCCGCATTGCTGTCACAGATCCAGTGGTGGATCTTACGGACGATGATCCACCAGCCACTCCGCCCACAACAACTTTGATTCCGGAGGAACCTCTGATCGATCCGGCAGAGTTCCTCAACCTCCGCCTCCCTCCCACTTCTTTCACTCCGTCCACCACTCCCACCGGCCGACCACCTGCCACCTCCCCCAATCCATCCAACTCATCAGCCACTATGTCAGATTCGTTGATCCGGGAACTTTTCGGAGGTGACCACGAGGTGGAAGTCACCTCCAGTACTGCAGCCGTGGTACCACCGGTTGACCCCGTGGCCACGGCCCAGGACCCTCATGCTACTATATCTACCAGGTTCACGAATGGGGGGGTTGATTCGGCTGCCCCTCCCCCAGAGCAGACCACGCAGCAAGACCGGTCGGAGTCCGAGATGGCCACTTCAGTGCAGCAGCAGACGCCGGTCCATCCTCCAAAAACTTCCAGCTGACCAGCGGCCAGCAACCAACCTTCGCAGGAGAGGGTGCCGGAGCAGGGCACACCCAGCACGACCAATGCAGAACAATGGAGTCCAGCACAGTTGTACCTGCTCATTCAGCAGGCGGCCCTCAAGGCCGAGCAGATTCACACAGAGCTACAGCGGCGGTGCACCGAGCAGCGGAATCAGATCACGGCGCTTACTGAACAACGCAACCAGTTGCTGCGGGAAAAGACCAACCTCCAGAAGCAGGCCAACATTGCTACTCAGGCGCTCTCCAGCGTATGGCCCGCTGCAAGGGCTCACTATGCCCCACTTCCTGCTGGTATAGAGGAGGACAGTATAGCACTACAGGCTCACCACCTCAGGGAAGTTTTCACTATTGTTTGCAGGGAGAACCAGGAACTCCAAGCGGCGTTAGCCGCATGGCCTACCCTTCCAGATCCACCAAGTGTCCATTCAGAACAGGTAACTGCCAAGCAGACGCAGGCAGTTAGTATGCACGCAACTCTCCATTCCACTGCAGCTTCGGCTTCCGCCCTTCTGCGCAGTTTGCAGGAGTGCTCACTCGCGTTAACTGTCAAGACGCAGCCTATCGCTGCCCAGCTGCAACAAATCTCTCGTGACATTCAGGTGACCACGGACCCAGCAAGGTTAGATCAGCTCTACGCCCAGTCGGACGAGCTGGAACTTCACATGCAACAGACTGAGGCCGAATCGGCAACGGCCAAACACGTCATCCGGGAGATTCGTCCGCCCCTTCGCGCCAATGCTGACTCCATGCAACAACTGGATGCCAAGGCCAAAGACCAGCTTGCCACGCTGTTCGGGGCTGACACGACGATGATAGACGAAGCCTCCGCCACCCGGATCTCTCAAGAAGCCGACTTGCTTATGCAGGAATGGCAGCAAGCGATGGCGGCCTTCACAGAGCTTAGAGATACAGCGCTCCGCCGGGTCCCGGAGTTGGGGCCCTTGTTTGCACAACCAGATGGCGGAGCACAGCAAGAAAGGGCGCAGGGTGAAGGCATAGCAGAGCAGAGCACGGGTGCCAGCGGGGCAATGGAAGTAGAAACTGTTATTTGTGATTGACTCGCGGACGAGTCAAGGAATTGTGGTCGGGGCCTGTTGGGGCCCTTGTTTTTGTTTAGTTTTGAAATCTTGGCCAAGACATTTTGAGTTTTGACCCTTTTTGAGTTGCGGAATAAATACACATGGCAACCGCGACCGCGCCGCAACTACCAGGAGTTGCGGAGCTACCAAGGCGGCGCGAAAGCACTCGATAGCTGGAGATAGAACAGAGACAAGTGCAGATGAAGGAAACACAACAGAAAACAGAAAGTGGAACACGCAGACATCAGAAGAGAAGCTGAGAGAAGCCGAAGTGAAGATACAAAGGAGCCGATAGTCGCGAGAGCGGGTGAATAAATAACAGTCACCCGGCTGAAAAGGTTGTTGAATGCAAAGAGTCGGATAGATGCTGAAGAGGTTGCGAGGCTCGAGACAGAGAAAGACGCGCAGGGCATCTGCGGAGGATTCATGCATGTTCTTCATAGGGTTTCTTATCTTCTATTCTACCTTTCTGTTCTGAAACCCATCTGTATCAGATTTGTAGCTATCTGTGGGAATGCCATGTAATCATGTGTTCTGCCAGGAGATTAATACAATGAGAGATTGTTGTCTAAATAAGATGTCCATGTGCTTATAATGTGTTCCTGCCGGTTTAAAATTTTATTTATGAATGTCTGAATGCTTATTAAGTGATCTTGCGTATATAACTTTGTATATGTAATGGATGCACCGTCTTTCTTTAGTTGCGGGTTTGTTCCTTGCCATTGATCTCATCCCCTTTTGCATGTGGTTGCGGCACGCCTCGGGTGAGACGCACTGCTCTCCAGAGCAGGGTGAAAATGCCGGCGTGTTCCTAGACTACACCGGACCCCTTTGTTGGCCACAACTCTTGAACCTGGGTCTTGTCCACGAGACCTGACTTCTCGCCAACAGAAATAATTTCAATCACAAAACACAAATACATATATGGGGAAAGCCTCAGCTAAAAACCTCGCTCCCTATATATTACATTAAGTAAAGAGTATGAAACAATACAATGCTATTTCCCTTCCTGAGAAACCTCTACACTATCTCTAACTATCTCACTCATTAGGGTAATTTTGAGGTCTAAAATGGGCCTCCTAAGGAAATTATAAAATAATAGTGGAAATAATAAAATAATATTATATTACATCATCAAATTTTAGAGGGAAAAATTTAAAAGCTACTTTTTCAACTCATATTTTCAACTTTTCTCCCTATGGGTTTACTCAAATTTTGAGTGGGAACACTCGTTGGATGCATAATTTGATTCCTCATCCAAGGAGTACCCATGTTGCATACTTTTTGATGGAACCTGATACATGAAAAATGAGAAATACATAAAAAATGTGATTGAAATCACGTTTTTTCATGTATTTCTCATTTTTCTTGTAGCAGGGTCCATGAAAAGTATGCAACATGGGTACTACTTGGATGAGGAATTAAATTTTTCATCCAACAAGTACTCTCGCTCTAAATTTGAGTAAAACCTTAGGGCGATAGTTAAAAATACAAGTTGAAAAAGTAGTTTTATTATTTTATTATTTTTTATTCTTTTTACTTTTTAACCCTAAAAATGGTGAATCAAACCCCATGGTTGACATCATCATCTTGAATCCTATTGGTCATTATACAGGTTATTTTGGTTTTACATTTTTCGTAGGAGGCCCATTTTAGACCTCCAAAGTTCTCTAATGTCGATCGCAACAAGAATGATCTAATACTTAACCAATTTCCTGCTCTTGGTTGCTCAACCCTGCTTACACATTCTTGGAGGAATTGAGCCCCTATTAATTAGGAAATTCCCAAGAATTGATTGTGTAATTCATCTAAGGAATCCTGCTGACCTTATGCATGAATTGTACAATTTTCTAATTATACAACTAATAGTTCTCTTCCCCTTAACTCCAATGTAAACTGAGCCTTTCTAAGAACTAACAGGCAACAACTATTTATAGCAAATTATCAGCTATCTGATTGATCACTGCATGTGAATGAAATCAGATTTAATTCACTGGACCTATCACTACCTCATCTCTTAGTTAGAACTATTTAAACAAATTTTAACTCAAATAATTGAGTTAACTAATTACAACTCAAAATAAACTGCAACTGGCCCCCTAAAACTTAGGGAGAACTGTACATAACTATAGTTTGACCCCCAAATCAAATTGATTGAGCTAAATAAGTATTCCTGACTCAGTTAACTCATACAAGCTATCATGTGATGTGGAATTACAATTTACTTCTAATTTAATTAAGGGAAAATTAAATTAGAAGCCTTTCTTGTTGCCAATTTCAACACTCCTTGATCTGATTGCGGAATTTAAGACCGTTCTAACTCTTATTATGTACAAAAATTGAATGGAAATGACTTGGTATTATCTTAATGTGTTCGAGCAAAGTATTATGCTAGCATATGAGCGAGTTTCATTAAGTAACTGAATTAGATGTTAAGTTAAAAACATCAAAATAAGAGACGCATTAAACCAATAATCGACGAAAATCAAACTCAAAGATTTGATGACGGATTTTGTCCCTCTTGGACTACGTCTCTAAGTCTGCTTCAATTTGTGCATCCGTTCTTATTATGAAAGCTGAAAGAGTTGGTTACATTGAGGATTTTCCAGTTGATTAGTCTCACATGGACTACTGGTCAATGTGGACTTCAAGCTCTTTGAATTAGCTTTCTGACACCTGTCTCCATTCCGAATTTGACCCACCGATGGCCAAGAAATGGACGAGACCACGGACATGCACAAATTTGACTATGAAGTGAAAAGACCTTATGCTGTGATGCTTGTAGATGAACTAAATTTGTTGTCGACCTTTGAAGTTTCTTCGTGCAAATATTCAACAACGCTCACAATGAAAAGTGGACTTCACCAATGTGAACCTGCACAAATTCTCTACAAAGTATTCTTCCTTCCACACACTTCCTCTCTATTTCTGAAGTCCACCTCTGGAAGGTGTCATACTTGAGTCTTTATATAACAAATACAAATACTAATTTAAGCACTTAGGCTTATGCACATTAATATTTGATTCATTCGAATTAAAAAAGGTTGACGCCTTTGATTTAGTGCCACCTAAATGATAAGGGTTTTGTTTTAATGAATGGATAACATGAATATCCATTTAAAAACCCAAATTAGGCTTTATGATAAAATTACTCATGTCATGATGCCTTGATCTCAAAATCCTCAAAGCCAAATTTGGAATGTAGTTGAGCAATAAAGGTTATGGAGGTCTCGGTTTTGTGGTATAATGACACCTAGTTTCAGTGATAAGGTGTTTTAATTAAACCTTAGCGCATTTTTAATTTAAAAATCCAATTTTATACCTTAGGAAAAAATATTATCGTGATGCGGTCAACAAATGCGCGGAGTGATCATGTGGGATCTTCTTCTGGAGGTTTCGCTTCACGGTTTCCCTGCCAGTGCCTTCGCAACTAAAGCTATCCATGTGACAGCTTTTTCACCTCAATGGTTGCAGTCAAAGTGGAAGTTCTTGATGTGGCTAACTCCCACAGTTAATGTTGCACGCTTTGTTGATGCGTTCACATGATTTTTGAATTCCCAATGGTCTACGCTGACAGTTGCTTTTGCATAAACGCTGACTCGGTTAATGGTTTTGCTTGAAGGTTAACCCATCACTGTTCGCATGCCTCCAACATGATTATGGTATTTCTTTGCGGTTATGACTGTGTTAACATTACATTTTTTTGTAATGTTCAATACATAACTGGAAAGCGTTTAGTGCTAGGGTTTGTACCTTGGCTTAGGTTTTTAATATAACCTATTTTCACTAGGATAACACTTGTATAGCTTTGTGCCTTAGGCATTTGATTGTAGCATTAGAATTTAGGCTTCAACATTATGACTACGACTAATCACTAACACTTTAACATTTGTCACCTAGATCTAATCTAACACTTTAGCATTTACTAAATGATTGTGCTCGAGTTTCATGACTTGGACTTTTATTGCTAGGATTTTAGGACTAGTGTAGTTTTTACACTTAGGCCTTTTTACATGTAGTTTAGCACTTTTACACATTTCACCTTGACCATGTCACTTACAACTGTTTTATGTCACATGTTGACACGATACTATGAAGACAATCTGGACCATATCCATCATGAAGAATTGAAGAAAACACTGGGGAAACTAACGAAGCTATTGAAGCTGATGAAGATGATGAAGCTAATGACGAACATTTCACGTTGATGTTGACTTGAGGTTGAACTGGATCTGTTCATTTCTTGCACAAGTCAAAAATTCTACATGGGACCATCTTGGTCGTTTCGAAAATATCGACAAGATCCTATTTTTACATAAGTCGATGACCAATTTCTTCTAAGGGACCATCTTGGTCGATTAAAATTTTTTACTTAAACTGCATGATCCAATTTGGATCACACCTTCCAACAGAAAGAACTTTTGGTTCTCCAAAAGTTTTATTACAACATGATTAAAATGCATTAAAAAGCAATCTAGATCCTAGTTACAGACTTGACTAGGTCTATCTAGAAATTTTATAGACACTTTTAGGCATAAGGCATATAATATGCCCAGTTCCATTTGGCAATCTTACTTTCCTCATCAGGTGATTTGGATGGCTCATGTTCTGTTGATGTCAATGATTTTTCCTATGGTAACATTGGACAGTTACTCGGTGAATGTCCTTTCAGCTTGCAGTGCTATAAAACTTGCTCTCTAGTGTTTGTGCCCACTGCCTTTTTACTGGCCTTCCCTGTGCTCAGTCTGGATCAAGTAGGTTCCTTGTCTAAGGTCTTCCCTGAATGCTTCTTCACTTGCAATGCTACATTGTCTAGCTGTGGCTGACTCTTAGTAGCACCAACTTTCTCACTGTAAAGTTTTTGTTTACATCAATTCTCTACATAGTGCGAGTGACTTCCACAAAAAGTGAATGGATAGATTTTTTTTATACTTTCTACAATAAAGTTATGATAAAAATATTCACTTTCTGTATCATTAGTAGTAGAATGTTGTTGTTTAACTTTCTTATCCTGCAACTTCTTCGTCATGACCTCAGGATGAAGGGACCAACATCGATCCGAGATGTGGACAATATTCTCACAATAGTCACACTTAATTTGACCATATCCCAATCCTTCATGCTTAGGCTTTTCTTGCACAGATATTGGTCGAAGCCTACCTTGAATATGCTTACCAAGGCCTTGTCCTTATTTATATCCCATAGCCTTCATCAGTGCCAAAACCTTTCTTTCAGAAGCTCCAATTTTATTCTTGTTGGAGATTTCCTCTGACTTTGAATCACTCTTTGGTGATGCTAGGATGTCGAGAGTTTCCTCAGAATATGAGGAGAAGGTCCCGATGGCCTCCTCTACTGATTCGGCCTTTGGAGTTGTTGAGAGGGATGAACTATCTTCATCCTCCTGATGAAGAGACGAGGCTTGCTTCTTTCCTTTAGTAGATGAACTTTATACTAGAGGATTGTTTCCCCTTTTGTTCCCTCGCAAAACTTCTATTTCTTACTACAGCCTTTGCTTTTCATCCTCCAAGGCTTTCACCATCCTTCGCAAGGTGGTTTTCTCTTTCTAATACTACTCATTGAACTCTGTTAGTTCTTGAATCCATTGTTGTTGTCTAGAATTATTTCCCATTTATGTACCTGAAAAATAGCTAACTGCTCTGATACCAAATATGATCTGAATGCGGAAGTTAAGATTGTTCTAACTTTTATTATGTATAGAAATTATCTTAATGCGTTTGATAAAAGTATTATGCTTGCATATGAGTGATTTGCATTAAGTAACTTAATTAGATGTTAATTTAAAAGCATAAAAATAAAATACACATTAAACAAATTATTGAAGAAAATCAAACTCAAAGATTTGATGACGAAGTTCATCCCTCCTGGACTACGTCTCCGAGTCCGCTTCAATTTGTGCATCCCTTCTTATCATGAAAGATGAAATAGTTGGTTACATTGAGGATTCGACAGTCGATCAGTGCTCACATGCACTACTGGTTAATTTGGACTTCAATCTCTTTGTATTAGCTTTCTGACACCTGTCTCCGTTCTGAATTTGACCCATCGATGGACAAGAAATGGACGAGACCACGGACGTGCACAAACTTGAATATGAAGAAAAAATACCTGATGTTGTGACGCTTGTAGATGAACTGAATTTGTTGCTGACCTTTGAAGTTGCTTCGTGCAAATATTCAACAACACTCACAATGAAAAGTGAACTTCACCAATGTGAACCTGCACAAATTCTCTACAAACCCTTCTTCCTTCCACAGCCTTCCTCTCTATCTGAGGTCCACCTCCTGAAGGTGTCATACTCGAGTCTTTAATATAATAAATACGAATACTATTTTAAGAACTTAGGCTTATCCACCTTAATCTTTAATTCATTCAAATTAAAAAAGGTTCATTCCTTTGATTTAGTGCCACCTTAATGATAAGGGTTTTGTTTTAATGAATGGATAACATGAATATCCATTTAAAAACCCAAATTAATCTTTATGATAAAATTAATCATGTCATGATGGCTTGATCTCAAACTCCTCGAAGCCAAATTTGGAATGTATTTGAGCAATAAAGGTTGTGGAGGTCTCGGTTTTGTGGTATAATGACACCTAGTTTTAGTGATAAGGTGTTTTAATTAAACCTTTGCGAATTTTTAATTTAAAAACCCAATTTTAGATCGTAGGATAAAATCTTATCCCGATGCAGTCAACAAACAGCGCGGAGTGATCACACGTGATCTTCTTCTAGCGGTTCCGCTTCACGGTTTCCCTGCCTACGCCTTCACAACTAAAGCTATCCATCCGACAGCTTTTTCACCACGACCGTTGTGGTCAAAGTGGCCGTTCTTGACGTGGCTAACTCTGACAGTTAATGTTGCAGGCTTTGTGAATGCATTCACATTATTTTCGAATTCCCGACGGTCTACACTGACAGTTTCTTTTGCATAAACTCCGACTCGGTTAATGGTTTTTCTTGAAGGTTAACCCATCACTATTCACATTCCTCCGACACGGTTACTGTCTTTCTTTGCGGTTAGGACTGTGTTAACATTACATTTGTTTGTAATGTTCAATACATAACACGAAAGCATTTAGTGCTAGGGTTTGTACCTTGGCTTAGGTTTTTAACATAACCTATTTGCGCTATGCTAACACTTTTATAGCTTTGTGCCTTAGGCATTTGATTGTAGCATTAGGATTTAGGATTTTACATTATGCCTAGGACTAATCACTAACACTTTGCATTTGTCACCTAGATCTAATCTAACACTTTAGCATTTTCTAAATGACTATGCTAGAGTTTCATGACTTAGCCTTTTAGTGATAGGATTTTAGGACTAGTGTAGTTTTTATACTTAGGCCTTTTTACATGTAGTTTAGCGCTTTTACACATTTCACCATGACTGTGTCACTTAATTTTTTT
Organism: Pinus albicaulis; assembly: GCA_034641835.2. NCBI lineage: Eukaryota > Viridiplantae > Streptophyta > Pinopsida > Pinales > Pinaceae > Pinus > Pinus albicaulis. The sequence continues at coordinate 68,044 of JAXQQM020079863.1, read as the reverse complement.
TTATGTAACATGTTGACAAGATATCATGACGAAAATTTGGACCATATCCATCATGAAGAATTGAATACGACATTGGCGAAACTAACGAAGCTATTGAAGCCGATGAAGCTGATGAAGCTGACGACAAACATTTCACGTTGATGTTGACTTGAGGTTGAATTGGATCTGTTCATTTCCCGCACAAGTCAAAAATGCTACATGGGACCATCTTGGCCATTTCGAAAATATAGATAAGATCCTATTTTTACGTAAGTCGATGACTAATTGCTTATAAGGGGCCATCTTGGTCGATTGCAATTTCGACTTAAACTGCAGGATCCAATTTGGATCACTCCCTCTCAACAAGAATGAAATTGCCTGCTACCCTGATCCTGCATCTGTGGAACTCAAATTTTCTTCTTGACATTGCCTTCGTCAAGATGTATGCATCCTGCTCCTCCATGGGAATGTACTCTAATGACATAATCCACCTCTACACACAATCTCTGAGATGGTGATACCAGATATCAATATTCTTGGGCCCCTCATGAAAAAATGGATTAGCTGAGAGTTTGATGCAACTTTGGTTATCACAATAAATCACCGTCATATCCATCTATCGACCAAAAAAACCAACAAGTATCTTTCTCATCCAGATGGCCTCACATGTTGCTTGAATGGATGCCATGTACTATGCCTCTGCCGAACTAAGTGCAACTGATCTCTGTTTCCTACTGTACCAGAAAACTGTTGTTAATCCTATGCTGAATATGCCCCTTGATGTTCTCTTTCTATTGGATGAACTCCCTCTCCAATCTGCATCTATGAAGCCTTGAATCTTCACTCCCTCTGTCTATCTGTGCCATATCCAAAACTCTGTAGTGCCTCTGAGGTATCTCAAAAAATTCTTGCATGCCTTCCAAAATAACTTGGTATGCTTAACCATAACTTGAATAAGCTAGTTAACTGCATAGAATATGTTTGGTCGTGTGTTCACCAAATACATAAGTGAACCCACAAGCTTCCTGCAGACAATATCATCTACTAATTATCATGAAGCAGCATCCTCCTTCCTCTAGTTTCTTGCTAGAGAAGTCTCCATGGGTTTGATTCCCTCCATGTGGAACTTCCTAAGAATCTTGTTGGCATACTTGCCCTAAGAAACAAATAGCTCCCCCTCTCTTTTCCTTATTTCCAATCCTAGGAAATAGTGCCAAATACCCATGTCCTTTATCTCAAATTCTCTTGCAAGGTCCTCTTTGCAAGACATGATGAGATGCTCATCACCTGTCAGTATCAAATCATCAACATAAAGTACAATGATCAAAATATTACCTTCTACCACAATATGGTAAAGGTTCACATCTGCGTCACTCTTGGTGAAGCCCAACCCGATGAAGTAGCTATCGATCCTAGTGTACCAAGCACAAGGTGTTTTCTTCAACCCATACAATTCTCTCTTAAGTCTACACACGTGACTCTTTGTTGAAGGTCTCAACACCTTTTGGCTGCTCAATGTACACCTCTTCCTCAATCACCCCATTGAGGAAGGATGTATTTACATCCATCTGTTTTATCTTCCATCCCATCTGTAGCTGAGAGTGCAACGATGGATCTCATTGATGAGTACCTTGCGACTGGTGCAAAGGTCTCATCATAATCAATCCCCTCCACCCAAGAGAACCCCATTAGAGAAATCTTTAGGTCTAAAATGGGCCTCCTAAGAAAAATGTACAACAAAAATAAAATTTATAAGAACCAATAGGATTTAAGATGATGATGTCAACTATGGGGGATGATTCACCATTTTTGGGGTGAAAAAGTAAAAATATTAAAACTACTTTTTCAACTTGTATTTTCAACTTATGTAATATCCCAAAATGGGATCTGCTAGAAATGCATGAATGGAAAACACATTTTCCAGGAATGGATGCTACAGAAATGAAAACCAGCACTTGGATCCCTTAGCTTTGAGTATCTAAGTCCTAAATCCAAGAGGGTATCAAAAATAAATCCTTATATGTGGGTTAAACAGATCTCCCACACCTAGTTTCCTTGAAAAATGCCCCAAAGAGGGACTGCAGTAATGATAAACAATTCTGCTCAGAAAATAACGCAGTTTCTGCAGAGCAGTGATAGGAGGCTCATGAAATGTTTTTCAATAGTAATTACAGCAGCAATAAGGCTATACAATGAAGTTCATCAATACATGGCTAAAAATACAAGTCATAAACAGAAGAAATCTCCTCAAAAGAGGGCTGCAACCATATGAATGACTAAAAACTGCCTTGACAACGTTATTTTCATTAGGCTGCAACTGCTGTTGATTACATGTTAGATCTAGAGCAGATATGTGTGCAACAGGTTTGATCTATATCAGATCCATACACTAGAATAGCTCCTCTTTCAAATCCCCTTGGGGTTATCAGCAGAAAATGAGATACAAGGAGTAGATCTGAATTTCTATGCAGCAGATCTGCAAATCTATTCAAAATTTCTGAAGCAAATGTATAAATGAATAGATCAGGTCTGAAAGGAACATGGATTGGTTGGCCAATCCATGGATCACCATAGTGAAGGAAGATTCGCCACACTAGATATCTTTCTCCCAAAAGACTACTAAATCACCCTGCAACTTCTCCTTTGAAAATAACGTAGTTTAGGAAGATGAACTACGTTGTAGCCTCTAATATTTTGTTTGGCATGATGCCAAGATCTGATCTTATGCTCCAATCATTCAATACACTTTTCCAGGAGGTTAAAAGACACACTCACTGAGAAGAGGCACTAGAATGTCTTAGATCTGAAAAGATCTAAACTCCACATGTTGCAGCTTACAAAAGCAAGCAAACCCTCACTGGATCTGCGTTGCAGTTGGAAGTAGAAGCTTGGGCTCCAACTAGATAGTGGACAAAGCAATACAAACTCTCCCAAGAGCTACTCAATGGGAAGAGGTGGAACTCCTAAACAAGAAATTCCAATGCTAAACAACATATGCAATCTAGGCTAAACAACCAAGAAAGCTATTTGTCTAAATAGAAAAAAAATCAGAAATCATATCATGAATAACCTCAATATGTTGCCTTCCCCTTCCTTTTATAAGATGAGAGCTTTCCAAAACCCTAAACCACCTTCATTAACTTATCTCTTTCACACAAGAGACCTCCTTCTAGAATTACGTTGTGCCTAATTGATGAGAACTCCTCCAATATTGCGCTATAGATATGGTCAAGATTGACCCAGTCAAGTGGATTTGTTCTTTGCACACCCAAGTGTGTTTATTAAAGTGGCCCAGATTTACCCTTTTTCACATTGGGCATGGATTTATTCTTCCATTAGTGGTTTAATGACCCTCCTTTACATAATTATTCTTTGAAGAAGGAAAACAAAATAAAATTGAATATTCCTATTAAAATAGGAATATTACAGTCCTCCCCTCTAGAATGTTGCTTGCCCTCAAGCAACTTACAAGGACTTTGCAAAATCTCCAATGGAATTGTCTCCTCCCAAGGGTATAAGTGTGCTTTTGGTGAATGAACTAATTAGATGTCATCATAAAGAAGTGGGAGATACATAGAAATAGTTTCTTGTTGTCCATTGGTTTTCTCAAGGCATGAGAGATGGTAGGTGTAGGGTACTTCAACCCCATGAAAGGCTCCAATCTCCATGCTATCATCCAAACAAAGTGAGCCATCCTTGGTAGCTCACAGGAAAAGTCACCAATTCCCCCCATATGCATTGTGTAGGGGCTCCATGCATGGAAATGAGAGATGAGGATACTCAACTCATGCTGTCCCTCTTTCCATTTTTGATGAATGCGGAGCTACTGATCCTGGGCTGCAATAAAATAGTCCTTATAAAGCCAAAAGGAACTTGGAACTTCATGATTCCCTTCATTGATTCTAGTGAGTCTCCTTGCCCAATCTCCTATGCATATAGTGAGTAGATTATCTTCATCATATGTGCTCCAAAAGAAACATGGACTAAGTGTCGTATGATATATTGGATGGTGACAATAATCCCTCCCTTGAAACCAAATTTGTCCATCATCTTGCTGCCTCAAATCATGGTACAATAAGTGGCCATCCCACCACCTTCTTGCTGCAATAAGCTTCTTCAACGCTTGAAAATGATGCAGGATAATAGGTGTTGGTTGAACATGATTCCAGCAACACATGTCTTGCTCCAAGTACTCCCTTGTGAGAGATCTTTTCCCATTACATAAGCCCAATACATGACCCTTTACATAAGAAAACACAGTACATAAGGCAACAGTCATATAAGGTCCTATCCTCTTCTTGAAGTACAAATGAATATGGAAGATTGCATTCCCAATGGACACATTCACCTAATGTGTCATTCCTCCTCTCATGTTCATAACAAAGGTTGGAGCATTATTGACATCATGATATAAACAAGCTCCCTTATGCCACCTCATGAGAAGGTTACATTTTCTCCCAACCCAAAGTACATACATGATTATGATATTTATTCCAAACAGAAATACATGTACATACATCATAGGCATAATCAAATGTATGGACATGGAATTCATCATGGGGTGCCCATAATTTCTTCTTGTCAACCAAAGCAACCATGCCTTCTTCTTATGCATTCCTTTCTTGAAATACAAGGCATGAGACAAGAAAATCAAAAACTTTGGGCGGTACCCACACTCACCCAATAGAAACCAGCGCAGGTCATCTCCTCCATGCTTTAGATCTAGATATGGTAAGTGGTTTACATGCCACTTACTTGCTGCCCTTATCATTCCACCATGGCTAAAGGTGAAATGTATATTTGGTGCTTTAGGGAAGCACCCATCATGCTGAAAAACCTCCCTTAGCCCATCAAGGGAGTGGCCATGTTTGGAAATAGTTCTGGCCCATAGTTGGCCATGAAGTTTATAAGGTAGGACACTCCTTCTATGAGTCATGGCCTGCACATGCAAAGTAAAATAATGCATGCAATCATAAAGTAAAAAGTGATTTTCATAAGCATGCTTCTTACCCAAAGCCTCCAGCGCTGTGATAGCTCCTCTCTTGGCCAAATGTATCATCAATGTACAAGGTTGAGGGAACACTTTGCTCTTTTCATCTGGGGGTTGCCCTGGTGGGCTTCTTCCAAGTAAGGAGACATCATGGCATATATCATGATAGAGAGATGTATGGACTGATGTGTCCTTTCTTTTCTTGCATAGATATTCATGCCTTCTTAGTACATCACTCTTTCGAAATAAAGAGGGGTAAATTTTTCTTACCCTATGAAGCTTGCCCTCCCCTTTATCTCCTACAGTATTCAGGATCTCACCATCTGATAATGATGGCACATGCTGCACATGGATTTTGCCATAATTTCTAGATGTGAAATTATTTGAAACTCCTTGCAATAATGCAAGGGCTTCTCTTCTTGGAGCTGCTACCCCTTCTTCTTCTTCATGAAATGCTAGAGATGCTTTTGTTATGACTGCGCTGTCACCCCTAGCCTTTTCTTCCATGGTGGACAATGCCTCATCATCAATAGGAGACCTTAGATATTGGTCTACTTTTGAAGGAGGAATATTCATGTCTTCTTTTTGAGAAGAGGACTCTTCATCCAATGAGGATCTTGCCCTTGGCAAGGTATCAAACAAGTTCAAATTCTCCTCAATGGTCTTCACAGGTGGAGTTGGATTTGTAGATCCTCCCTTTGGCACATCTCTTCTCTTCCTCCTCATGAAGAAGTTGCTGATAGAACATGGTAGCTTTGAAGATATGGATGAGTGCTCATACCCATAGGATGAGGATGTAGAATTTTCCTCATGCATAGATATTGTGGATCCAGTTGGGGAAACTTCATGGTCTATCCCCTTTATTTCTCTATTTTTTTCTTTAGGCTTAAACAGAGTTTGGAACAGAGTTCTTGAGAACTCTTTCCCTTCCATCCTTCCAAGAAAAGGGTTTTGACCCTTACTTTCTGTGTCTTCAATGCAATCAATCTTCTCCTTCTATCTTCTCCCTTCCTGAAAAGACCTCTTGGATTGATGCTCATAGGCTGAGCCAAGGATCATGCTCTGATACCACTGTAATATCCCAAAATGGGATCTGCTAGCAAGGCATGACTAGAAAACACATTTTCCAGGAATGGCTACTACAGAAATGAAAACCAGCACTTGGATCCCTTATATCTGAGTATCTAAGTCCTAAATCCAAGAGGGTATAAAAAACAAATCCTTCTAGGTGGGTTAAACAGATCTCCCACACCTATTTTCCTTGAAAAATGCCCCAAAGAGGGATCGTAGTAATGATAAACAATCCTGCTTAGAAAATAACGCAGTTTCTGTAGAGCAGTGATATAAGGCTCATGAAATGTTCTTCAACAGTACTTACAGCAAAAATAAGGTTATACAATGAATTTCATCAAATACATGGCTAAAAATATAAGTCATAAACAGAAGAAATCTCCTCAAAAGAGGGCTGCAGCCATATGAATGACTGAAAACTGCCTTGACAATGTTATTTTCATTAGGCTGCAACTGCTGTTGATTAAATGTTAGATATAGAGAATATTTTTGTGTAATATTTTTGATCTATAACAGATCCATACACTAGAAGAGCTCCTCTTTCAGATCCCCTTGGGGTTATCAACAGAAAATGAGATACAGGGAGTAGATCTGAATTTCTATGTAGCAGATCTGCAGATCTATTCAGAATTTCTGAAGAAAATGTAGAAATGAATAGATCAGATCTAAAAGGAGCATGGATTGGTTAGCCAATCCATGGATCACCACAGTGAAGGAAGATTCCCCACACTAGAGATCTTTCTCCCAAAAGACTGCTAAATCACCCTGTAACTTCTCCTTTGCAAATAACGCAGTTTAGGAAGATGAACTGTGTTGTAGCCTTTGATATGTGGTTTTTCCTGATGCCAAGATCTGATCTTACGCTCCAATCATTCAATACACTCTTCCAGGAGGTTAAAAGACACACTCACTGAGAAGAGGCACTAGAATGTCTTAGATCTGAAAAGATCTAAACTCCACTTGCTGCAGCTTACAAAAGCAAGCAAACCCTCACTGGATCTGCGTTGTAGTTGGAAGTAGAAGCTTGGTCTCCAACCAGATAGTGGACTAAGAAATACAAACTCTCCCAAGAGCTACTCAATGGGAAGAGGTGGAACTCCTAAACAGGAAATTCCAATGCTAAACAACATATGCAGTCTAGGCTAAACAGCCAAGAAATCTATTTGTCTAAACAGACAACAAATCAAAAATCATATCATGAACAACCTCAATATGTTGCCTTCCCCTTCCTTTTATAATATGAGAGCTTGCCAAAAACCTAAACCACCTTCATTAACTTATCTCTTTCACACAAGAGACCTCCTTCTAGAATTACGATGTGCCTCATTGATGAGCACTCCTCCAATACTGCGCTGTAGATATGGTCAAGATTGACCTAGTCAAGTGGATTTGTTCTTTGCACACTCAAGTGTGTTTATTAAAGTGGCCCAGATTTACCCTTTTTCACATTGGGCATGGATTTATTCTTCCATTAGGAGTTTAATGACCCTCCTTTACATAATTATTCTTTGAACAAGGAAAACTAAATAAAATTGAATATTCCTATTAAAATAGGAATATTACAACTTATCTCTAGAATGACTTACTCAATTTTTGAGTGGGAGTACTCTTTGGATGCAAAATTTAATTCCTCATCCAAGGAGTACCCATGTTACATACTTTTTATGTACCCTGCTACACGAAAAATGATAAATACATGAAAAAACGTGATTGAAATCAAGCTTTTTCATGTATTTATCATTTTTCATGTAGTAGGATCCATCGAAAATATGCAACATGGGTATTCCTTTGACGAGGAATCAAATTATACATCCAATAAGTGTTCCCAGTCAAAATTTGAGTAAAACCATAGGGATATAAGTTGAAAATATGAGTTGAAAAAGTAGATTTTTCTTTTCTCCCTCTAAAATTTGATGATGTAATCTAATATTATTTTATTATTTCCACTATTATTTTATAATTTCCTTAGGAGGCCCATTTTAGATCTCAAATTCCCCTAATTCTTTGGCCACAAACATGTCCTTGTGTTTCTCCACATTCCCATCTACTGCCTGCTTCACCTTTTAGATCCACTTGGATCTTACAACTAACTTCCCCTCTGGTCTTGGGACAACTTCTCATGCACTGTTTCTTATAATGGAGTCATACTCCTCAACCATGGCATCAACCTAAATTGGTTTTTGTATTGCTTCCTCAAAAGAGGATGGCTCTATCTCTACACCTTCGCTCATAAGATCCATGTAGCCAATGTACCGCTATGGGGACCTTCTCTACCTACGATGTGATGTGGGTGCTCCCACATTCTCTCTAGCATCAAGCATCAACCTGTCAGCCTCTTTGGTGCACTTCCTTCCATTTCGTGATGTCTCAGCATGAGTGGGTGTTTCCACTCTTTGCACCTCTGCTTGTGGTTGCTCCACATCTCGAGGTTCTTATTTTGGAGCCAAGATCTCCTCAAATGCATGCAACTGAAATTCCCTCTCAAGGGAAATTTTCATGGCCTTCTCTTCATCGAATTTCACATCTCTTCTAACCACTATCATCCTATGTGTTGGAAATTACACCCAATAGTTTTTAGGTGTATCCCTGTACCCCACAAATATCCCCAACATCTGTTGTATCTAGCTTCTTCCTGACATCTTTGGTCATATGGAATAAACTGATGAACCAAAAATTTTAAAATGTGACACATATGGTCTCTTACCTGAAAAATATTCCTCGTGTGTACTCATCCCAAGTATCTGATGAGGACTTCTATTATGCACAAATACTGTTGTATTACATGCTTCCACCCACAAATGCAATGGTAGGCCCTAATCATGCAACATAGCTTGTGTTGATCCCACAATAGTTTTGTTCTTCCTTTCTTTAGCACCATTATGCTATGGGTAATGAGGTGTTATCAATTCCCTTCAAATTCCTTCTAAAGCATAGAAGTTCTTGAATTCGTTAGAGACATATTCTACACCATTGTTACTCCTTAGATCATTCACCTTCGTCCCTGTATATTTCTCAACAAGTGAATTGAACTCATAAAAATTTGAGAACATCAGATATTTCTTCTACATGAAGAAAATACAATACTTGCATGAAAAATCATCTACAAAAATCACATAATAATTGTGTTTTGTTGTGGAAGCTGTTGAGAACAATCCACCCACATATAAGTGAACTCTCTCAAGGATCGCCTTTGCTTGGCTTTTCTTATCATGAAAGGTGGCTTTGGTATACTTCCCTAATGTACACCCTTTGCATGTATCTCATTGCTGAAGTGCACCCTTTGGAAGTCCTGTAGAAATCCACTGCATGATATTCAAAATGCCATGGTGTAGATGGCCCAATCTCCTATGCCATAACTCACCAATGTATCAACTCTCCACCATATTTTCTTTCATTCTCAAGGTAGCACAATATTCTACATCCAATTTGTAGATATTCTTTACTCAAACCCCAATCTTCTTCACTTGTTTTATGGCTTTGTGATGAAGGAAAAAATTTCCTTCACTGAATATCACATAATAACCATAGTCTTCTAACATAGCAACATTAACAAAACTCTTCTTTACACTAGGAACATACATGCCATATTTTAATGTGAGAGGAGTACCTAAATCCCTTTGAAAGGAAATTGTACCTATGCCAGTAGCGCTATACCTCCCGTCATCTCCCATCTTGACATGCATCTTGAGATCCTTCTCCTCCAAGTTACTAAATAATTATTTGTTGCTAGTCATATGGAACGAAGCTCCACTATCTAAGTACCACACAAACCCATCACCGATGACACCATGCATTTGATGAGGGTCAAATATAACTCGAAATATGGATAAATTGCTTCACCTTCTGCTCCTCCTGAGGGATTATTTCCGGTCTTCTTATGCAGACACTTTGTAGCATAGTGTCCAAGGTCTTGATAGTGAAAACATTTTACTTTTGACAAGTCTCGCTTCTTGCTTGCCTGAATAGAATATAATTTGGAATGGGATGCCTTCCCTTTCCATTTCTTCACCTTTCCATCCAAGGCACAATTATCCTCATCATCAATATTTTATGAGGATCCATATCTATTGTTCCACTGAATCTCTTCTTGTACCAAGTTGGACCACAATCACAGCCACTCTTATAGCTTCTCCCTCCCATTCACCAAGTCTTGGTAGCTATGTAAGCTCTTTGGAAGCCCTAGGAGTTATATTCTCACCAAATCATCCTGGGAAATTGTCACCCCAACACTTCCAAGCTCATATCAGCATTGAGTGAACTTCTTCAAGTATTTTGAATCGTGTCGCCCTTCTTCATCTTGATATTTCTAAGCTTTTCCTTCAGTGCCAGCTTCCTATGGTTGTTTCTATTATGAAAGAGATATGTTAAGGCCGTATACATAGCATATGGATTTTACTTTCCATGGAGGCTTGATACATTATGATATCAAAATCCTTCTAACCAAATCCTTCTTGCCTTTGCTATAATCTTCTTCCATGCATCAAGAAGTTGAACAACTATTGTTGCGGGTTGGGGAATACCACTATCTATGAATTCCTTCAGTCTGTTTTCCTCCAACACTTCCACCATCATGTCCTTCCATACTATGTAATTCAAATTACCCTCAAGGACATATTTGAGTCTCAATGCGGAGAAAGACATCCTGATCCACTATTGGCCCCAAAGAATAAATATGAAAATTTTATTGACATGTTCAAAAAAAATTATGGTTCCTCTTCTATATTGATTCTTGCTCTAATACCATGTAGAAATATCTAAACAAATTCAACCGATATTGTAATATGCTAACAAAATACTGAATCAATTCTACAAATTGTAGAAACTAATTGCAATTGCACAATCACATGAAAAAGAAAGATAAATAATTTTAATCGCACAACAGAAAGATGTATTTGGGGAAAGCCTCAGCTAAAAACCCCACTATGTATATATTGCATTAAGTCAAGAGTATGAAACAATACAATATTATTTCCCTTCCTGAGAAACCTTTGCACTATCTTTGACTGTCTCACTCTGATCCCAACAATAATGATCTGATACTTAACCAATTTACTGTTTTTGGTTGCTCAACCTTGCTTACACATTATTGGAGGAATTGAGCCCCTATTAATGAGGAAATTCCCAAGAATTGATTACGCAATTCATCTAAGGTGTCATGTTGACCTCATGCATGACCTGTACAATTTTCTAATTGTACAAATGATAGTTCTCTTCCCTTTAACTCCAATATCAACCATCCCCAAGGGTTAGCTCAATTGGTTGAGTCCCCGCTTGGAAGTACTCCCAGATTGAGAGGTCACAGGATCAAATCTCCTAGATGCCAGCGGGGTTAGGCCTCAGTGTTAGGCCAAAAGTAGATCCCTTCAGGAGGATTTACTGCGATTCATTAAGACCGTGGATGTAGCTAGTACGTGTGTGTGGGCACATAGGAATGTGAACCACTATGAAAGAAAAGTAAACTCCAATATCAACCGAGCCTTCCTTAGAACTGACACACAAAAACTATTTATAGAAAATTATCATTTATATGATTGATCATTGCATGTGAATTTAATCAAATTTAATTAACTAGACCTATCACTAGTTCATCTCTCAGTCAGGACTAATTAAATTGATTTTAATTCAAATAATTGAGGATACAAATTACAGCTCAAAATAAAATTCAACTAGACCCCCTAAAACTTAGGGATAACTCTACATGCCTCTAGTTTGACCTACAACTCGAGTTGACTTAGCTCACTAAGTATTCCTGACTTAGTTAACTCGTACAAGTTGTCATGTGATGTGGAATTACAATTTACTTCTAATTTAATTAAGGGAAAATTAAATTACAAGCCTTTCTTGTTGCCAATTTCAACACATACATATAGTCATAAAATCTCTTAGATCTATCCCTTTAAGCTTTTAACGTATGATCATATTTATATACCATCCTCACTATCCATCCTTAACTTGCAGAGGCTTCAACCCCTCCTGCACACACACACACACATATAGTGAAATTTAATTAACTGGACCTATCACTAGTTCATCTCTCAATTAGAACTAGTTAAATTGATTTTAATTCAAATAATTGAGTATACAAATTACAGCTCAAAATAAAATTCAACTAGACCCCCTAAAACTTAGGGATAACTCTGCATGCCTCTAGTTTGACCTACAACTCGAGTTGACTTAGCTCACTAAGTATTCCTAACTTAGTTAACTCATACAAGCTGTCATGTGATGTGGAATTACAATTTACTTCTAATTTAATTAAGGGAAAATTAAATTACAAGCCTTTCTTGTTGCCAATTTCAACACATACATATAGTCGTAAAATCTCTTAGATCTATCCCTTTAAGATTTTAACGTATGATCATATTTATATACCATCCTCATTATCCATCCTTAACTTGCAGAGGCTTCAACCCCTCCTTCACACACACACACACACACACATATAGTGAAATCTTTCCTAATATTTTTAATGAATCCTATCCTGTCTCGGCCACATAAATACATACACACTTATAAGAGAAAAAGCTATCTTAATGCCAATGAGTAGTATAAATGAGCATAAATGAGTTATAAATGAGCATAAATTAGCTAGAAATGAGTATAAATGAGAATTAACAATATTTTAATGAAATTCTCAATAACTCCCAAGTATTAAAACATATAGGTTGCTTTCTCGGTCCACCTTAATTTTGCAGTTCTTTCTAGAAACAATATAGTGATTTCTCTTGTCAATCTCTTGTGATTTAATTCCTCCTCCTTCCATCCCAAGCCTTAAACTCCAAGCTCTTTTTCTTTTATCTTCAAAAGGTTTTCTTTTATCACACAATGAATATCTATGTTTTCGTCTCACTTCCTCTAGCAATTATGACCTCCCCCCTCCTTGATACTTCCTTACACACACACACACACACTGAGAGTCATATTCCTCATGTACTCCTCCCACTAATGCCATTGTCACTTCCTTTGGGCTGTGTGGCATATACTCTTCGTTGCCGCCCTCTCCATCTCGATCATGGTGGTTTTGTTTTCATGTCATCATGGGAATGTTGCTGCGGAATTTCTCTTTGCTATTTCTTAGCCCGCTCTTCCAGATCGTTGGTGCAACCATACTTTTAACTTAATTTTTGTTCTCTTTCTTACATATTTTTCCAAAGAGTAGTATGGTTTGTGTCCAATATTTTCTCAATTGTATTTGATGTGTAGCTATTTCATTTAAAGCGTAGATTTGATTCACCATACTCGAATTAATAGCAACCAAGCCTCATCAATCAAATCTCCTTCCCCAAACTCTAGAATTCGTGTCCCAATACTCAACCAGGTTCATCATAGTAGGCTAGTTATAATATTTACAATAAGGGGGTATTGGCCATTGGTTTTCACATTATCTACAACCTAAGATAATCACATCCATTTTTATGGCACCCATTTTTCTAACAACTGATCTTATCCAACATCTCTAGGAGATGAAATAGCTAGAGGTTTCTGAAACCTTTTTTCACTAGAAAAGATATATCCTTTAGTTTCAAACGAATATCCCCAAAACTTGCAAGAGAATCAACAATCAAAACCCTATAGAAAACATCACTGTGGATGGATAAACTCCTAATAAGAGAGCACATGTCACCAACCTTTTCTCCATTTGCAAATAGATAAAAATATTTAGAAGATTTAGTACCCTTCAACAACATGTCTTTGTCTCATGTTTCCAGTTCCTCATCACTCCAACAATACAATATTGCATCCAAAGAGAGTACAAAAGTAGATTGAAATGGATAAAAAAATTATTTTAGAGAAGAAATCCTTACTAGTGGTAAACCAAATGACCTTCAATAGGATAGGGTTTTGAAATGAAATCCCTAGGATTGTCTTCTACTTATACATTGGACCCACATTCTTCTTACGATGACTCAAAAAATTCTTAAGTCCAAAACTATATAAGGCAATATGCACCTTTGAATGGGAGGAACCATGAAGGCTACTTCGTTACCACAACCCAAAATATGGGTTCTCCCAGAAAGTACTCACCATATGACCCAGATGTCAATAATTAAGACAATGAAAAGGAGTCTTTTTTAAATCTAGAGTCGGGAAATATATTTTCTCTCCCCATCTAATTTTCATCTCCTCCAGGATTCCATTGGACATGGCCATCTCCACAAGTAGACATGGAACCTTCTTGTCAACAAACACCAATGAATCATCATCAAAGAAAACAAATATTCCAAGGGATTTTTATACATTCTCAAACACATGTTTGAGAAAAAATTACAGTGGTAAACTTAGCATTAACACCCATAGATTTAATTTATTTGGTTTTTCAAAATTCAGGTTGAAGTCGGCATGCCACTTGGGAATATTCCAGGGGAGATTGTAATATTCGCCATTTTTGCAACTCATGGGAATATTGCATTTTATTTTCAGTTTTCTTTATTCATGAATAAAATTATGAGAAGGAGGTTTATTAAAATCCTAAGTTGAGAATAAATACATGCCCAATGTGAAAGGGGAGAAATCTGGGCTATTATATTAAACACCCCTAAGTGTGAAAAAGGGGAAATTCATTTGAATGGGTCAATCTTGGCCCCACCTACAGCGCAGTTTGGAGGGAAGCTTATCCATCAAGCACAACGTACTTCTAGAAGAGGATCTCTTTTGTGAAAGAGGATAAGTTGAAGAAGGTGGTTTAGGGTTTTGGCAAGCCCTCATGTTATAAAAAGAAGAATAGGTAGAAAGAAAAGGTTGTTGAAGAATTTTAGAAGTTGCTGCAGCAACTCTATTCTCTTGGCTGTTTAGCCTAAGGGAAGAGGATTTCCTATTTAGGAATCCTCTCTCCTTACATGGAGTAGCTCTTTGGAGGATATTGTGATGCATATCTCCACTATCCAGCATTATGGCCAAGCTTCATATCTATAGCAGCACTGGTCCTGCTGAGGGTTTTGTAGCTGCTTGTGAGTTGCAGCAAGTGGGTGAACTAGATCTGCAAGATCTAGTTGTTTAGAGGAGATTTCTCTAGGGGAGGGTGTCTTGTGACCACCCAAAAGAGGATCTCACTCTCATTTTGATTTCATATATGTAATTTTATCTGTTGTACTATTTCATTTAAGCTACTGCGTATTCCCTTCCATGAACTGCGTTATTTTCATGTACTGGTTTCACTGCTATTTGGATTTCCCATTGTACTGGATCTCAGGTGATTGAGGCTTGCCTCTCATCTTGAATATTTGTAAAGTAGCTTACTGGTCTAATCTTATTCAGATCTGATATATAATGTAATGAAAGTCATCTTCAGAAATCCTTGAAGTCTTCTACAGTTAATTGTACAAAAAGCTAGATCTACACTTTATTATGCATTATTTTGATAAAACCCCAAGGGGATCTTGTTAAGATGGCTGAGTAGTTTCCAGAGCTGGTATGGATCTTATGTTTCAGCCATTTATCAGTTTTAGATTTTAGTTTTAACCTACAGCAGCTGAAACTCCTCATATATGATGTTGTCAAGTCTTTTTGCAGCTTTTCCATGTGTTACTGCTATAATTTCTAGAGAATTCTTGCTCTTGCTTCATGTAAATTCAATGCTTCTACAAAGAAAATTCATTATGGATCTGAATTCTTGATGTTATAATCTAATATGAGTTTAATTTCTGATTTCCAGTGACTTCCAGCAGAAACTACACAATTCCTGAAGGAGGGTTTCTCTATTAACTTAGCCCTCTCCTTTAGCTGATTTTCAGCTAGTGTTGATTGTGGGAGATCTGTTTAAGCCCTATAAACCCATTTTTTTTTGCTGAAACTTTGCATGGAGGTCCCACACAGCCTAAAATAAGGGAACCCAACACTATTCTACATTATTTTAACACTGGCTTGTTTATACAGCGTCCTCCTTGAGCCTATTGTAGATTTTCCTTAGAGTGGAATTTCCCGCTTCTTCCTTGTTTGGTTTTTGCTTCTCTTTTGGACCCATTATTTAGATATGCAGATCTAAGGTTCCTAAGGGCAGAGAAATCTAAGAGGAGTGTGTCATTCCCACACTTGTTGTGTTTCACCAATCTTCTATAGACAGAGTCTGGAACGGGCCAGGAAGCCTCTGGTTTTCACCCTCTCTTTAGAGGTGATATAACCAGTAAATTCCCTAACAGTCTATCTCTGGTTTAGATCTATTGGTGTGATTCCATATTTTTGTGATTCCATAGTGGAATATTTTAAGATATTCCCTACAGAGCCTATTTTTTCCCATTTGGAACATTACAGGATGACCTGACAGTGACTGACACAATATCATGAGGGATAGGGGATAGTGGGACTGAAGGTCATAATGTGTGACATGAGAGAGGAACCAAGCAATGAAGGATGGAGGACTATAATGGGATACAAAGGGACTCGAGATAGACTCCATGAATGCAATGATGACTCAACTCGGATGCTCTAAACAACGACGACTCGATGGTGCTGCCACACAGAAAAAAGGCCCAATGGGGACCATAAAAACATGAGTACATGATGGTTACTCATGACGAAGATCGAAACAAGCATGGAAAAGTATGAAAGAAAAGGGGTGCACCCAAGTACAAGTGTTGTAGGTGAAGAAATTCGATTTGGAGGAGTGGTGAAGTGACCCTTCGTGGAAAAAATGTGTCTTGGTGAAGTATCAAATCGCAAAAAGCATGAGCTAGCTACCTAAAGAAAATAAAACATGCATTTCTAGAAGGAATTTCTAAGGGTAATATCTCTTCAGATAGTGTGCATTGCAAGGATTGGGAAGGGGATGGCCTTCGAAGTCCTCTAATATATATGCCCCCTAACCTAAATCCTTACTGATGATGTAAGGTCCTAGCCATAATGAGTCAAAATTCCCATGACCAAGGACATCATGGGCTTGGTCATACACCAGAACAAGATCACCTTCATGAAAAGTAAAAGGGTGGACTTTTCGGTCATATTGAGCTTTGGTGCGTTTCTTAGCCACTTCAATGGTTTGCAATGCAACACGACAGTCTTTGGAAGCGCGCTCAAGCATGATAAGTCGTTGTTCTAAAGGTTGGGTGTCAGGTAGAAGTTCGATGGCTAGATGAAGGGAAGGGATGTCACACTTGATTGGTAAGATTGCCTCCTCTCCAAAAACAAGGTGGAAAGGAGTAAACCCGGTGGCAGTTTTAACAGAAGTTATATAGGCCCACAAAGCAGGGAAGAGCATAAGGTGCCAGTTGGTTTTGTGCTTATCCACCGTCTATTGAAGCATGGTTTTAAGGATTTTATTGACTACTTCAACTTGGCCATTACCTTGGGGGTAATAAGAGGAGGAATAGTGGTGCTCAAAGCCCAATAGTGAGGATAGCTCACGCCATATCTCATGTTCAAAATGTCAGCCATGATCAGAGATCAATTGTTTCGGAACTCCGAATCAAGCGATGACATGGTTAAAGAAAAAGAGGGTTGTCATAGTTTCCGTGTTGTTAAACGTTGGCATGGCCTCAGCCCATTTGGTGAAATAGTCAACCGCTACGATGATATATTTATGGTTACCAGTCGATGACGGTCGACACTCCATAAAGTATATGGCCCACTTACAGAAGGGACCAACTGAAATGACGGGATGGAGGGGAGCCGGAGGAGTTCGTGACTTAGGGGAAAAATGTTGGCAATTGGGACAGTGTTTGACTGCCTCAATGCAATCGCCAAATAGAGAAGGCCAAAAGTACCCAGCGCGCATGATTTTCTGGGCAGTGGCTAGACTGGAGAGGTGGCCACCACAAGCGCCGCTATGACAGGCATTGAGGACTTGTTTTGCTTCAACGTGTGTGAGACAACGATGAAGGATAGAATCTACACCCTGACGATAAAGGTCATCACCGATAAGAAGGTAGCGGGGGGCCTGATTTCAGATACGTCATCGTGCATCACAGTCAAGAAGGAGGGCGAACCTTTGGGTTCGCAAATAAGTGAGGATGTCCCCATACCAAGGGTCATCGGTGGTAATGGAAAATAAATGTTCATCGAGGAAATTATCATTAACTAGAGGATCCTGCATCCCTGTAGGTAGTTCGAAAATGAGTGTAACGAGGGCTAAACCTTTCTTACTTTTTGGTGTGACAAATTCAAGATCGAATTCCTAGAGGATCACGATCCAATGGGCGTACTTCCCATTGATGATTCGATGAATCAATAGGAAGGCCATAAGGTTTGAATTAGTCACGACCTTGGTGGAACGCATGAGGATGTAATGATGAAGTTTCTGGACCGAGAACACGACAGCCAGTGCTAATTTCTCTTCATGTGAGTATGATACAGGAGGTCCTACCAGGTTCTTACTGACATAATAGATAACATTTTCAATTCCATTGGCATATTCCTGAATGAGGACTCTAGTGACCGAGTAGGTGGAAGCAGAGATATACAGGATGAAATCCCTATCCAAGTCAGGGGAACAAATCAAGGGAGTGGATGTGAGAGCATGCTTTAGGGCATCAAAAGAGTCTTGAGCATAGGCATCCCAGACAAAAGGGATATTAGAGCGGAGGAGTCTAAGGAACCCATGCACGCTGGTGGCATAGTTAAGTACTAACCGACGAAGGAAATTAGCTTTGCCTTGGAGGCTTTGTAACTGGCGTAAAGTACGAGGGATAGGAAGCTTAAGGATGGCTTGAAATCTCAATGGTTCAATCGTGATACCATATTTAGACATAATGAAGCCTATAAGATGGTCGGCAGGTACACAAAAGACACACTTTAGTGGGTTGAAGCGGATATTATACTTGTGACATCAGAGAAAGACGACACGAAGATCGTGGAGGTGTTGTGCCCGATGTTTAGAACGCACAGTTAGGTCATCTAAATAAGCAAGGATAATATGAGCCAGGTCATGGAAGTAGTAAGACATAGCCTGCTGAAAAGTGGCTCTTGTGTTTTTAAGGCTGAACTGACTCGATAGAAAAAGGTTCCCCGCGGACTAATGAACACGGTTTTAAGTTAACCAGCACGATGAATAACAAATTGGTTGTACCTGGAGAAACCATCCATAAAGGATAGAACCTCGTGCCTGGCACACTCATCAATGATTTGGTCAATGAATGGTGTGGGGAAGTTTTCTTTGGGACAAGCTTTGTTCAGATTGCAAAAGTCAGTGCAGACATGAATGGTGCCTTGTTTCTTGAGAATAGGAACTGGGTTGGACACCCAAGTGGTGTATTCAATGGGATAGATAAAACCAGCCTACTTGAGCTTATCGATTTCGGCTTTGACAGCTTCTCGTCTGGAAGGATTAATGGATCTCAACTTTTGACGGACAAGATTGGCATCAGGCCATGTATCGATATGGTGTTCAACAATGGCAGGATCAAGTCTCGGCATTTCTGAATAGGACCAGGTGAAAATATCACGAAATTATTTGAATAGCTTGGTGTAATCCTCAACCTCTTCCAGGGTGCAATGGCCGCCCAAGGTGATATTTTCTTATATCCATGGTTTGGAAAAAATGTCAATTTTAATGGTAGGCGAGATATTGGCCGTATTTCCTTCTTCGAAAGCATCAGGTGCAAGAATGGGATTTCTAAACCAATCGACTTCATTAGGAATGAATTCTTTAGTTTCCATAGCATATTGGTCATGGGACTGTTGTGGGAGGAAGTACGCATGGTGGTGCATATCATCCCACGAAAAGTTAGGATCGGTCATCGCTTCCATAATGTCTTCATCAGAGTGAAATATGGGGTGAATGGAGGAAGGGAGACCACCTGATGCAGTAGAGCTACCTAACTCATCATCATGTGAAGAAAGTCTCACATGCGCAACGTCATGGGGGATGACCAAAGAGTGAGTAGATAAAGGATATACCGATGTTGAGCCCAGGGTGATCGCTGAAGGGAGATCAAGCAGATCATCAGGGGAAGTCTCCATGGGGGCTTCCACTAAGGGTCTCATGGATGATGATAGGTATAAAATGGTAGCCGAAGGTCCGTAATGTCAAAATCAGGAGGAGGGATGTAAATGGGAGTAGGAATATCCTCTAGTTCTGTCGAAGAAAAACTCGCGAACAAGGATGGGGTGCACTTGTTACGCTTGGCCTCGAATTGGTGGAAATCTTCCAAAGTGGAATGATACTCTTCGAAGAAAGGACAGAGGTGAGTGTAGTGGCCATGAAAATCACACAAAGCACAAGGGTGATTTGTGCGCAATGATTTGAGTTTCGGGACTGAATAGGGTATAGTGACATAGACCTCAGGGATGTCAGATTCCGAAAATGTCTCATTAACCATGGGATTAAGGTGAGGCAACTCCGGAAAAGTATGGGTGGCATGACTGACAACATCACACAAAGCACACGGGATAATGCGCCTTGGCAGCCGAGGAGGGGCTAGGTTTGTTGGCGTAGTCTTGTCTTTGGTTGCCTTCTTGTTGGCTTTGCCCCCGTTACCCAAAGTTGTCACAACAGGAGGAGGTTCCTATTGAGGTGGCTGAGGAACTGTAGCAGTGAGAGAAGTCATAGGGAATGGTTGAACTGGGGTCAAAGAAAAATATGGTTTGGGGTGACCAGGTGGGGTAGCGGCTTGGGGATCAAGGCACCAAACGGAAATCCCCAAGGTTAGGTTAAGAAGAGAGAGGGTGGCCATAACAGTTACCATGTAGACTCCGAGAGGGGGGGCTAGGAACGGTATCTGACCGGAGGGGTAATGACCAGGCGGGGTGACTCCAAGAAGGTTAAGGCCTGGAGGAACCATTCCAGGAGGATAAAGAGGTTCATGATTACCAGCTGAAGGTGAAGGGCCAGGAGGAGGAGGTCTAGAAGGCTGAATCGAAGGGCTAGGAGCAGGCTATGGAGGGCGAGGAGGCTACTGACTAGTTGAAGCGGGCTGCTTGAGGGCAACCCGAGACGATTGCATCATGCAAAAATTCGATGAGATTGGATCAGAGAAAGGAGGAGGAAGACCAGGTAATGTACCAAGCAATGAGGAATCTTTGTAGACTCTGGGTGAGACACTGGTCAAAGGATCAACGGTTTGCTTATTGGCCACCGAAGAGATGGTGGACTTAAGGGAGGTCTGAGACTTCAGTTCATAATATTTCAACTGGTCAATGGTGACTATATTTTCGTTATGAGGGAAGGACATCTTGCGGTGAACCGCAAATGGGACAGTAGACATCGCATAGGAGTAGCTACAACCCAATAGAATGATGTAATCTAAGGGGGAATCTATGACTTCTACGTCAACGCAAACAATCTTGCCCGCAAGAGTAATAGGATAATTGGGGAATAAGCCAATGGGATGGGAGGCATGGCCATCCCACGCTCGGAGACTGATCGTGGAAGGAGCCAACTCAGGTGATCCGAGTTGCTTCCAAACCGAAGTGGACATCACACAGGTGGATGCCCCCTCATTAATGATGCACCGGGAAACGTTTTCATTCCAGATCTTGACTCAAATTTATAAATCGATGTAAGTAGGGAGAGGAGGATGTTCTGACCAGTCAACATCAAATACAATCAATCGGTCGTCGGAAGGATCTACAACAACCATGGCAGAAAGTAGAGCTTTTCGTTGTGAAGGGCACAACTGGAGGAGTTCCAGCGTTGAAATGGCAACATGGGATTGTTCCAAATAATCTACTATGCTATACGAATGGGTAGATTTGCTAGAAGCAACATTTCAGCATAGTGGTCCCTTAAGGATCTTGGTATGAACCTCTGCCTTAGGCTGAGGGATCTGCAAGGGACCATTAGGTGTTGAAAGAGGCTCTGTAGAGACCGAAGGAGGCAGCTCGGGAACAAACGTAGCGGGAGGCTTGTTGTACTGATGGGACCAAGTCTGAAGATTTATGTCTACGGTTAGAGGTTGATCAGAGTTCATCATGAGAATCTGGTAATCGGAGGTACCAGATAGAAGAGGTTGAGTGGCCACCTAGCCTTCAGGTGGTTAGGTAGCCACAAATCCTTGCTGAGGGAAAGGATTAGTAAGCATAGCCAGCTGACTAGGTGCAGCACTGGGAGGGACAGAAGGGGAGGCTTGTTGTCCTCGCAATATTTCTTGAGACTCCCACAGCTGTCGCATTTTTAGTAAAAGAGGACAATCATGCGTGTAATGACCATTGTTGGAAATGTTGTCATTGATGGCAAAGGTAAAGATAGGAGCAGCACCTAAACTATCCATAAGGCAAAAGAGACAGAGAGGTAGTAGAGGCAGTAGATGAAACAAAGGAAGCAAGGCAGATAAGGAACTGAGGAAGCAAAGAGACCAACAGAAAGAGCAAAGAAGGAGAGAGGTAGCAAGGCAGCAAAGGAAGCAAGGCAGATGAGGAACTGAGGCAGCAGACAAAGCAGAGACAGTGAATAGAAGCAGAGGCAATGTAATGAAGATGCGATGCGATGCGATAGGCTTGCGGTGTGATGCATGCGATCGCATATCACAATCGGCGAAAGAAACAAAGAGGCAGAGTAATGAATATGCGATGTGGTCTGATGACATAAGGACAAAATGAGTGCCATTGGATTTTGAAAGGGGTGGAGTTAAGAGAATAAGATAATTGGGAGTATAAATTGATCCTATGTGTAATTGACTGTGCATGGATGATTGTGGGTCTATCAGGGTTTATAAACAGAGTTGAATAAACCAGAGGAAAAGTATCTGAACCAGCAATAAGGCAATGGAGGCAGAAAGACGGGGGAAGGCAGAGGGAAAAGGAAGTGACAAAAGAGCGAACAAGGAAGCTAAGGCGAGCGAGAGGAATCGAATATAATAGAGCGAGCCGTTATCACAACAGTAAAGGCAGAGGCAGAGCGACAGAAGCAGCAGAGGCAGAGACACAACTATTATTGCAGAGAAACAGCTATTATTCTGAGAATCATTGTTCCCACCTGGTGAATATATATATATATATATATATATATAACTAAATTCCGAGAATCGCTACCTCAGCTGGAGGATATATGTATACAATTTTGAGAATCTTTACCCAGCTGGGCATTACACATATCATAAATATAATTCCGGGAATCATAACCCAAGTGGCAATGTAATGCATAGTTAATATAAATTTCATTCCGGGAATCGTATACTCCAGCGGCAAAGTATTGCGCTTTATATTCAAAGGACCAAAACATATATATATGTGTGTGTGTGTGTGTGTGTATAGACATATGCAGTGCGAGATCCAAAGAAATGTAGTAATATAAGGTGGGACCCTTCCTAATCGCATCGGAGATTATAAGGGTAGCGGAACAGGTTAAAATAAGAGTTGCGATTGCGATTGGAAGTTCGGATCCGATGGGTATATAAACTACAACTCATACATACCGTGAGTTTCGGTGAACAGTGATGATCGCATTGGAGAATATAAGGGTTGCGATTGTGATTGGAAGTCTGGATCCGATGGGTATATAAACTACAACTCATACACACCGTGAGTTCCGGTGAACAGTGAAGTACGGAACCGATGGGTATATAAACCACAACTCATATATAGCTTGAGTTCCAGTTCTAATCGCATCGGTAAATCTTATTGAACAGTGACCAATCGAATCGGATTTAAGCAGGGCATCGGAACATGCAACAAAAAGTTTGCGATTGCGATTGGAAGTCCGGACCTGACAAGTTTATGAATCGTAATTGATATGTGTCAGAAACATATTTAAACATAGAATTCGCGATTGCGATTAAACACATTGCATCAAGTCAATCGCATCGAAGTTAAACAATACAGCGGAACATGCAAATAGAATTTTGTGATTGCGATCAATCGGAATCGAAAATCACTGGAGGAGAACCATATCACATTGGAAAACGTGTCAGGTGGGCCCGAAATGAGTTTGTATATGTTTAAACAGGTTTTATTATATACGCCAAGAATTGATTTAAGTCATACCTAAAAGGGAAGTTTGTATGTTAAACTTATGCCAAGAGCTGAAGTTGGATTATATATATATAATGTTGTTGCAATGTGCCACGTGGTCCGTGGGTTATATAGATATGCCTCAGCTTAATGGGAGGGCGATTATTAATATAAAACAATTGTGATGAACGTATGTTCCGCTTACAGAACTTGCCACATCAACAAGACATGTACTATGTGTAGAGCATTGGAATTTGTCCAGATTTACAGTCAGTTGGCATAAAAATCTCAATTACGTGTATGCAGCAGTTACATCACAGCAGGGACAGAAGAGCAAACAGAGATGAAAAGAGATAAAACACAGTCACAGAAAATACAAACACAGTCAAAGAAAAGACAAACGCACAGCGACCCAAAAGACTAAATGAGTTGAGCTGGAATTCTCATTGTAATTTGAATGTAAATGTTTTAATCGATTTTTTATTGTTTGTGATGCATTGGCAAGTCTCCGAAAGAGAGCAAATAGCCCACTGTAATATTAAAATAAGCACCTACAATTATATTTTCTGAATGAGCAGATAAAAGAGATGAGAAGGCAGAAGGCAAAGAGACATGGCTGTCCATTTCGAATTCCCAGTAGAATACAAACAACCATGAAGCTTTTTTGTATAAAATAGGATAATATCCAAGAGGAGAAAGTTGACGAAAAAAGAGTGAGAGAAGAAGAGAGTGTGCAGCAGAATTGAAGAGAGTTGAAGAAAATAAGAAAGCTGCAAGAGGTTAGAGAGAGTGAATATAGACAATGCAGAGTATGGAATTGAGGCAGAGAAGATAAGAAGAAGGAGGAGCAGAAAAAGATGCTGTGAAAAGTCGAGAATGCAGAAATGAAGCCATGAGGCAGAGTAGAAGGAGGAGCTGAGCAAAGAAGAAGGAGAAGCTGATAGTGAATATGAGAAGATGCATAAATGATACGAGGATAGATATGAGGACTGTTGAACAACAGAAGAGAAGGTACAAAACAGAGCTGATATCCAAGGTAAATCAGCAAGTGTTTTTCTTTTGAAAGAGTAAGGAAGTTGGAGCTTCCCTATCAAGTTGTAGCTTGATAGATGTCAGTTGTAGCTGATTGAGGTAGGAGCCTCCTGTAGGTTGGTGCCTGCAGAAAATAGATGGAAGTTGGTGCTTCCACATCAAGTTGTAGCTTGATAAAATGTCAGTTGTAGCTGACTGAGGTTGGAGCCTCCTGTAGGTTGGTGCCTGCAGAAAATTCATGGGAGTTTGGAGCTTCCTTGCAATGTTGTAGCTTTCATGCAAAATTGAGGTTGGAGCCTCCGTAGGTTGGTGCCTGACAAAAAATCGTTGGTGAGAGGGAGTTGGAGCTTGCTTTTGCATCACAACAATAATAAGATGTGTGGTTTTCCTTTATGGGTTTCCACTTATATCCGGTGTCTCTCAGTGCATGATATTTATGTGTTGATCTCGTTTATATCATCGCTTAATACTTGCCGCTCTCATATTAAGTCTATTCTGTTACATTATATTAATTCTCGCTGCTCACATTCTAAGATTACTCACATGTTAAGTTGAACATGAAATGAAGGTGTAAACAAGTGTTAATGAAAAAGTTTTAAAAAGTCCATGAATGTGTTAAACTCCATTCACTCCCCCTCTCGCTTTAACTAAGGGTTCAACAATTGGTGATCGGAGCTGTGTTCCTTTGTGCAAGCCCTAATAGCTGAAGGAGATCTCGGTTAAGTCATGGACTATCAAAATGTACCCGTGTTAAGTATGACAAATTTTCCCCGAATGGAGAGATAAGGTTAAAACAAGATTATTGGCTTATGAACCCTAAGTATGGAAGCTTGTATGTGATGGTTATTGCATGTACTCCCCACGTGAAAGAACACGAAGAGGAATGCCAAGGCAAAATGTGTGATATATAATAGTCTTCATAACAAGGACCTTGAGTTGATAATGGATTTAACTCTTCCGCAAAAGAAATCGGGGATAGATTGCACTTCATGCATGGAGTAAACACTAAGGACTCGTAATCGACAAGATGGATAAGAGAATCGAGAAGAAGAAAAACTTCATGTCAAAAAGAAAATAGTTCAATCAAATGAAGTACCCGCTATAGTGTGAATGGAGATAAGAAATCCATGAAGCTATAAAAATTACAAATCAAGAAAAAAGCCAAACTTGACACTGCTGGACCTGGAAATAGAAAGATTGAAGAAAGAAAACAAGAAAGACCTTAAGACGAGTGCAAATATGTGATCGTGAGAGAATATGAAGATAGGAAAGAAATTATTGATCTAAAGACACAGCTTGAGGAGGCAAAGAAAGTAGAAGACACTCTCGATGCAACAAATGAGAGAGAAAAACTCGAATGTGAAAGATTGGAAGAAGAAGTAGTGAGCCTAAGAAAGAATTTAGAAAAAAATCCCAAAGAGAACTATTAATGAATACACCTCTAAGGAAAAGCACCGAACAATTGGAAAAAATGATAAATGCTCAAAGGTCACCTCTCATAAATACCGGGATAGGATATGAAGGTGAAACCAAATAAGTCTAAGGTTGAAGATAACAAGAAAATCATCTTTGTAGAAAGTCAGTAAAGATAGTGAAGTAGCTCAAATAGACTACTACAAAAATAGAAGCTAGCAAGAACAGGATTTGTGAAGAAATAAATAGAATCAAGCAGCAGATACATGTTAGAGAAAGAGAATGATAAGATGAAACAATTAGCTTCTAAAGGCTCATATGCTCCTAAAGATGAATTGAATAAATTTGGAAGATGTCAAAGGAGGTTCTTTCCTCCTCGTGAAAAATATCACATGTTTTAACTCGCCACATATTGCAACATGTTGTAAGACAAATCAAACCCAATCCAACCAGCAAAAAGATGCAAAGACAAAAAAGAAGAACACCTCAAGCAAGCAAATGGAAAATACAATTTTTCACCAGGCACACAAATCATTTCCATGGCTATTGTTATGCATGCACAATTTTGGACACAAAATTGTTGATTGTAAAATGTGTTCAAGAAGAGGAACAAAGTATTATACATCGCACTCAAAATGTGCTTTGATAAATAAAATGTTATGTATGCCTCAAGCTTGGCCACAAAGCAAAGGATTGTAAAACTGCCTTATATATTAAATAACTCTATGACAGCATGATAGAAAATAAAGAAAATCAAACAAAAACTATGAATCTAAAAGAAGTGCGTACATTATGAAGAAACCCAATAAATTATGTGAAGGATAAGAGAAAGGGGGAGCCCATCATCTCAATAACATAATGAATCTAGCATAGTCTTTAGGGGGAGCTGCTCTAGGAAAACATAGCAAATATCCAAATCATGATAAATTTGAAGCAACATCCCGTGGGAGAGCAAAGCTCATAAATAATCCCCATGAAAGTAGTATAAGAAGAGCTCCATGAAATAAGAACAACTATGAGATCAGAAGTGAAAGGATTTCTTTCTTTCTCCTCTAAAAGAGAACTATAGAGAAATAAGATCATCTGAAGTATTAAGTAGCCGATACATTGATGGAAGAAGAGAAGAGAGCAAGAAGCCATGATGATAGAGGAAACCTTAGCAATGAACATATAAGCTAAGAAGACTTTAGTACATTAAAGTGCGATGATCACACTATACTTCCCTAATCGCTAGAATTAATAAAGTATCACATTAAGAAGGATGAGTAAGAAAAGTGCCTATCATCACTCATTACATATTTCAAAAGGTCCACTTGGAGAAATGCGCTTAAGTGAGTAATAAATCTTTGAGTAATCAGCCCATGAAGATACATAGAAAATAAATTGAAGATGTCTTCCCAAGATTTGAATGCTAGAATCAGCTTGAAAGTGTATATAAAGCAGCAATGATTTTGGAGCAAACAAGAAAAGGAAATGCAAAGTGACATTCTTTTAAACCGGAATGAAAGAATAAGCAAAACTTTAATGATGCCAAGATTAAATTCAAAGATATTGATGATTGTTGCGTGAATGAAAGTGAAAAGCACCAATAGTAGAAGCTATGGGTTCATGTACTAGCTAAAGTGAAACCTCCGCATGGTTTTTCAAAGTAATATCAATTGGTGTTTGGGAACAAGCAACATGCTTATCAACAGTATTACCAAGCATTATCGCGTGAGCAGTACGCATGATACAGTCCACAGGATCAAAGAACTCAGTGGCAAAAGAACCTCAAGGTAATATTCCCGCGAGATTATCCGCATTCAAAGATGAAAAAGGTCAGTTAGTAGAGCAAAAATAACATTATCTTGCTTACACTTGAAGTAGTATATTGAGCACCGAAGCAATATCTTCTTATATATATATAATTGCATGCCTTTCCCTGAATTTGGTACATGTATATCTTCAAGCGCCTCTTTTCTCTAAGATCGCTAAAAAACTATGTGAAGTCTATTTGCCGAGTTTTCAATTAAACATCTTGAATATGCTTTCATGGAAGTTCATTCTGATAGAACAGCTTTAAAGTATCAAAAGTATGAAGGACTAATTGGGTCGAGCTGAAGCTCAAAACTCTGTCTTTGAATCATCAAGAAAATACTTCATACGAAAAGATTTGGCCGACATCTCACCATTGAAAAGGCAGATTAATCATCGACATACATACCCCCTTATGTCATAAAGAAAAGTGCTTGGTTGATAAGTAAGACTAAACAATAAATTGAATGTATCTAGCCTCAAGGTTTTGTTGTGAAAGTACATTATAGGCAAGCAAGAAAGGCATTTGATCTCTTAGATCAAATTCTAGTTAATTCATTGATCACATCCGTAACAAGAACTCTTGCACTATTAACAATAATATCGTGATCCTAGGCTCATATCATCACCAACAGGCAGGAAAGGTGTACCACAGCAACCAAAGATATATTGGCATCATTATCATAATTGAACAGGTGTGGTACTGTAGATGAGTATTGCAGGAGAAGACATATTCCATCTACGATCTTCCTCAACATATTTGTATTTCTGATGAAGATCATACTAGAGACAAAAGCGTATTTGAATCATTCTCAACATGTTAGCTTTGGTCAAATGAAGCATCTCTGATTATATGAGTCTGATGATATATGGTTGTTCTATCATCACCTACACTCTACACAAGTGCAAGGAATCTCTTCTTTGGGATTGTATTAATTTACAATGTACAGTCAAGTCCAATAATCCTCAAAGTGTTCTCTCAACAAGTCTTGTACACCAGTCTAGAGCAGCAGGGTACAAAGTCAGAAGAAGGTGGTCTAAACACAAATCAGAGAGAGGAAATGCAAAGACAAAATCAACACTGAGAAATTTGCAACCCTTTGCCATTGATGTCAAAGGGGGAGGAAAATCAGGTAATATAAGAAAGGGTCTTCTAACAGAAGCCAGCCAGAGAAAGACTTGGAGGAAGCATTGGATTATCGGTGGATGTGTTGCCATCAATGCCAAAGGGGGAGACTTTTGTAAATGTTGTCATTGATGGTAAAGGTAAAGATAGGAGCAGCACCTAAACTATCCATAAGGAAAAAGAGACAGAGAGGTAGTAGAGGCAGTAGATGAAATAAAGGAAGCAAGGCAGATAAGGAACTGAGGCAACAAAGAGACCAACAGAAAGAGCAAATAAGGAGAGAGGTAGCAAGGCAGCAAAGGAAGCAAGGCAGATAAGGAGCTGAGGCAGCAGACAAAGTAGAGACAGTGAATAGAAGCAGAGGCAATGTAATGAAGATGCGATGTGATGCGATAGGCTTGCGGTGCGATGCATGTGATCGCATATCGCAATCGGCGAAAGAAACAGAGAGGCAGAGTAATGAATATGCGATGCGGTCTGAAGACATAAGGACAAAATGAGGGCCATTGGATTTTGAAAGGGGTAGAGTTAAGAGAAGAAGATAATTGGGAGTATAAATGGCTCCTATGTGCAATTGACTATTCATGGATGATTGTGAGTCTATCAGGGTTTATAAACAGAGTTGAATAAACCGGAGGAGAAGTATCTAAACCAGCAATAAGGCAATGGAGGATTCAAATACGAGGGGAACGGACAGCGAGAGAGAGGCGACGAAAGAGAGCGAACAAAGGGAAGCTAAGGCGAGAGCGGGAGAGACGAATGGCAGAGACGAGCCATTATCACGGCGGTAAAGGCAGAGGCAGAGGGACAGAAGCAGCAGAGGCGGGGGACACGGCTATTGTGGAAAGCCGGCTAATGACCTAGAATCGTTGTTCCCACGGTTCCCATATATATATATATAACTAAATTCCGAGAATCGCTACCTTAGCCGGAGGATATATGTATACAATTCTGAGAATCTTTACCTAGCCGGGCGTTACACATAACATAAATATAATTCCGGGAATCATAACCCAAGCGGCAATGTAATGCATAGTTAATATAAATTTCATTCCGAGAATCGTATACTCCAACAGCAAAGTATTGTGCTTTATATTCAAAGGACCAAAACATATATATATATATATATATATATATATATATATATATATATATATATAGATATGTATATGTATATGTATAGCCATATGCAGCGCGAGATCCAAAGAAATGTAGTAATATAAGGTGGGACCCTTCCCAATCACATCGAAGATTGTAAGGGCAGCAGAACAGGTTAAAATAAGAGTTGCAATTGCGATTGGAAGTCCGGATCCAATGGGTATATAAACTACAACTCATACATACCGTGAGTTCTGGTGAACAGTGATGATCGCATCGGAGAATATAAGGGTTGTGATTGCGATTGGAAGTCCGGATCCGATGGGTATATAAACTACAACTCATACATACCGTGAGTTCTGGTGAACAGTGATGATCGCATCGGAGAATATAAGAGTTGCGATTGCGATTGGAAGTCCGGACCCGATCGGTATATAAACCACAACTCATATATAGCTTGAGTTCCAGTTCTAATCGCATCGGAAAATCTTATTGAACAGTGACCAATCGCATCGGATTTAAGCAGGGCATCAGAACATGCAGCAAAAAGTTTGTGATTGCGATTGGAAGTCCGGACCCGATAGGTTTATGAACCGTAATTGATATGTGTCAGAAACATATATAAACATAGAATTTGCGATTGCGATTAAATGCATCGCATCAGGTCAATCGCATCAGAGTTAAACAAAGCAGCGAAACATGCAAATAGAAGTTTGCGATTGCGATCAATCAGAATCGGAAATCGCTGGAGGAGAAGCATATCACATTGGAAAATGTGTCAGGTGGGCCCGAAATGAGTTTGTATATGTTTAAACAAGTTTTATTATATACGCCAAGAATTGATTTAAGTCATACCTAAAAGGGCAGTTTGTAGGTTAAACATATGCCAAGAGCTGAAGTTGGATTATATATATATAACGTTGTTGCAATGTGCCGCGTGGTCCATGGGTTATATAGATATGCCTCGGCTTAATGGGAGGGCAATTATTAATATAAAACAATTGTGATGAACGTATGTTCCGCTTGTGAAACTCGCCACATCAACAAGACACGTACTATGTATAGAGCGTTGGAATTTGTCCAGATTTACAGTCAGTTGGCATAAAAAGCTTAGTTACGTGTATGCAGTAGTTACATCACAGCAGAGGACAGAAGAGAAACAGAGATGAAAAGAGATAAAACACAGTCACAGAAAAGATAGACACAGTCAAAGAAAAGACAAACACACAGCGAGCCAAAATACTAAATGAGTTGAGCTGGAATTCTCATTGTAATTTGAATGTAAATGTTTTAATCAGTTTTTTATTGTTTGTGATGCATTGGCAAGTCTCTGAAAGAGAGCAAATAGCCCATTGTAATATTAAAATAAGCGCCTACAGTTATATTTTCTGAATGAGCGGATAAATGAGATGAGAAGGCAGAAGGCGAAGAGACATGGCTGTCCATTTCGAATTCCCAGTAGAATACAAACAGCCATGAAGCTTTTTTGTATAAAATAGGATAATATCCAAGGGGAGAAGGTCAACGAAAAAAGAGTGAGAGAAGAAGAGAGTGTGCAGCAGAATTGAAGAGAGTCGAAAATAAAGGCAAGAGGTTAGAGAGAATAGATATAGACAATGCGAGTATGGAATTGAGGTATAGAAGATAAGAAGAAGGAGGAGGGAGAGCGAGAACGAGATGTTGTGAAAAGTCGGAGATGAAAGAGAGAGAGAGAGAGAAGCCATGAGGCGAGTAGAAGGAGGAGCGCGAGAGAAAATAAGGAAGGAGAAGCGATGAGTAGTTGAAGATGCATAAATGAGGGACGGATATGAGGTTGTTGAACGGTGAAGAGAAGGTACGAACGGGGGCGATATCAGGTAAATCGGCAGAGTGTTTTCTTCTTTTGAAGAAGAGTAGAGTTGGAGAGGGCTTTCCTATCAGGTTGTGGCTTGATAGATATCGGTTAACAACTAAGCGAGGTAGGAGCCTCCTGTAGGTTGGTGCTTGCAGAAAATAGATGGGAGTTAGTGCTTCCACATCAAGTTGTAGCTTGATAAAATGTCAGTTGTAGCTGACTGAGGTTGGAGCCTCCTGTAGGTTGGTGCCTGCAGAAAATTGATGGGAGTTGGAGCTTCCTTGCAAGTTGTAGCTTGCAGAATTGAGGTAGGAGCCTCCTATGGGTTGGAGCCTATAGAAAATCAGTGGTGAGAGGGAGTTGGAGCTTGCCTTTGCATCACAACAATAATAAGATGTGGTTTTCTCCCTTTATGGGTTTCCACTTATATCTGGTGTCTCTGTGCATGATGTTTATGTGTTGATGTGGTTTATATCATCTTCTTAATACTTGCTGCTCTCATATTAAGTCTACTGTTACATTATATTAATGCTTGCTTCTCACATTCTAAGATTACTCAGATGTTAAGTTTAACATGAAATGAAGGTGTAAACAAGTGTTAATGAAAAAGTTTTAAAAATTCCATGAATGTGTTAAACTGATTCACCCCCCCCCTCTCAGTTTAACTAAGGGTTCAACAACCATAAACACCACAACAAGAATAGGGCTTATTCATGCGAACAGGCCTGTCCTGCTTGGGTTGAGTGCCCTGTTGCAGGTTCGTAGTG
The DNA here is from genome assembly GCA_034641835.2 of Pinus albicaulis. NCBI lineage: Eukaryota > Viridiplantae > Streptophyta > Pinopsida > Pinales > Pinaceae > Pinus > Pinus albicaulis. The sequence continues at coordinate 35,123 of JAXQQM020079863.1, read as the reverse complement.
TTAGGAGCATTACCTTGATTAGGTCCATGATTACCAGGGGCATCTTGATTTTGAGTGCCTTTCCTCTTCTTTTTTGAGGGAGAAAGATTAGTCGCGCCCTTATGTGCATACACCTGCCCTTGAGGGGGTGGTGGTTGCTATTGCAGGGGTTGAGAAGGCAAGGGAGGAGGAGGTGCTAATGCTGGAAGAGCTGGAGCACCAGGCTGTGGATACGGATAATAAAGAGGTTGGGTAATAGTGTGGTAAATAGGAGGTTGGGCAAAAGGAGGAGGCATGCCATATCTTGGATACATGCTACCGGGAGGGGGAAAAGTGCAAGAGGTGTTGGCCCCCCCCCTGAGGAAAGCCATAGCCCATGGGAGGTTGAGCGTATGGATTTGAGAGAGCTCCAACAATTCCATCGGTGACGTGAGATGCCCCTGGTGCGTTGGCACCACTGGGTCTAGGAAGATTAGGTAGAACGGTATAAACATAACCCGACTGAGCATAGATCAGGTCATATTTTAACGCAATTTGGAGACAGGCATCTTCCATTTGAGGAAATTGCGATGCGACATCTTTCCCGATAGGTGGCAAGAGAGATCTAAGGAACCAGTCCATGTAGACACAATCTTCGAAGGTAGGGGTTCGACATAGACTTTTTCTTCTCTGCCATTCCTGGACATGGTCGGATAGGCAGGTCACCGACGATTGAAGGAAAGAATTTAAGAGTTCAATACCAGTGTCATAACGAAGGGGAAGCTGGAAGTAAGATAGAAAATCTCAGGCAAGAGTCGCAAAGGTGGTATGAAAGGAAGGGGCCTGATCAACATACCACTTAGAAGCTTCGCCTATAAGTGTACGTTGGAACAACCAAATATGGATAGAGTCATCGGTAATGGAGTTAGATGAACACCACATGTGGAAAGATCGAACATGATTTGTAGGATCTTCTCCAGCAAGGCCTTCAAACTTGGGGATGTTGGAAGGTAGCTTAGTTGGCATAGTAGGCCAACTAGCGTCATGGTGTATAGGGTCATTTATCAACTGGTAAAAATCAGGGAGGTTAAGGCCTACCATGAGGGGGATCAAGGGTGCAGCCAGGGTAGTGTCCGTTGCGGTCCCACTAGTGGTATTCCCAGCATGAGGTTTGGGGTTACCACCAGCATTAGGTCCTACACCAGACATGGTGAAGGTGATAGGGGGAGGACCGAAGGCGGAACGAGAAGGAGAACCCAATGAACCAGAAGAAGAGTCGAAGTGCGGACTTGCAGGATGACTAACTCGAATCCTACGTGGAGGAGTAAGTCTTCCTTCCGGAAACTAAGGATGAAGGCCAAGAAGTCTCTAGGACAAACGCCTTGGTGGCGCAATGATGACGACACAAACACAGCACAAGGGAAAAAGAGACCGACAAGGGAAAGGAGGTGCAGGATCAACTGATTACAATGTCGAAACAAGGGTGAAGAGGTGCAGGATCAATTGATTTCAATGTTTTAGAGTATTTGCTTGGCGGTGTTAACCAAGCCCTTTTTCTCTTAGGGAAATCAAATCAAATTCATTCCCTGGAAACGATGACACATTGATGTTGTCCTTTGAGATAATTGGGGTAAATAATTATTCCAAAGCATCTATAATGTATTGTTGTGTTTTGAAATTTTGGATGACCAATGTATAAGATAACTTTTGCAAATATTTTTTATTAAATATTTCAGGTAATATCAGAAAATATGAATAAGGGTTGCTTGTTTATCTCACACAGTGATGAAGATTTTGTAAATGGTTAAGTAGACTTAAGTAAGAAGATATGATTTATCAAGTATTCAAATTGAATTCTTTAATTAATCATAAGCTTGAAAACCTTTAATAACTCGAAATGAGAGTTATTTATACTAATTTCTAAAAATCAGAAATATCTTAAACTAATTACAATAATAGAATAGAGAAGAATATAAGAAGGAAATAGATAGATGATGTGTCTCTTTTTTCATGGAATTTGTTGATGACTTGGCCCCTTTTTATGGAACTTTTTGATGACTGGACCCTAAAATCTGTTGTGCTAGCATGTTGTAAAAACCACTCTTCTACTCAATGGTCTCATCAAATTTATCCAATTTGTCTTAACTTGGGATTTATACACTCGTCATCTTTCTGAACAGTTCATCTACCTTTGTATATCTGTCGAAACTAGGCCTTTGAATGAATAAATGTTTTTATTTGATGTTGAATGATCAAATCAAATTATAGAGCTTCTAGAAATGCTTTTCCTATAACTTGTCCTTTGATACCTGCAAATTTTGATTTATCTATTGCAATAGTATATAACTTTTTACACTAATCTTCTAATTTAATCAATTTATCATCTAATCCTACCAATCCCAGTAGTCCTTTATGATTCAAGACATTAAACTTTATATGAAACCTTTGAACAACAGTATTCAAAGTTTCACATTTTGTTTGCAGTTGGTTGATTAAATTTCTCTTCTGTAAAACTTTCTTGATCTCCAAAATTGTTGCAGTTCTATATAGTATGTTGATTTCTTCCAACTCTTCTATGTTCTTTGAGTTCAAAACCTTGATGATATCAGTGGATTCACTTGGATTTTTCTTCATATGCTCTTTCTTCTCTTCTATGGCTGCTTTGCACTTGGTGATGAGTTGTTGTTTTTTTGAAAATAATGCGTATGTATGTATACCTCTACCATAGACTTGCTTTGATGTCTTCCCAAATTTTGCATGGCTTTAGCCAATGTTCCACCATTAAAGATTCATTTTCTAATTCTTTCACCTTAAGTCCCAATTTATGAGACTTTTGAATTTCTTCCATGTATAAGGTATCATTTTTTATCTTTTGTGATTGATAGTCACAGAAACCTTTTGCGCTGCAACTGGTCATGTGCATGCTTACGAATAGCCAAATATTATGCCAAATTTGATGCCTTGATTGTTGTCAAGGATGTTGAAAGCTATGTACCAACGAGAAGATTTTTGAGTTTTGTCTTAGGATCGGTAGCCACCTTTGTTGCTTATTTATCTTTTAGTAAATCTTGATCTATTCTTCCATACTTCTGATTTGAATATTTTGATCAATGATCAATTTGAGCATCTCCTCTTTGTTGTCTTCATTCTACGCAATATCCTTTATCTATAAATCTTCAATTGAAAGGTAAGTTGAGTTGTTTGCGTAAATGAGAGATGCTTGCATTCTTCTTTTTGATAATTTCCTCAACTACCTTGTAGTCTTTTGGATCATATTCAACTTTCACTTGCAAGGTCCTCCAAAGAATTCAATGCATTGTCTTTGGCCAATGAAGACATATTTTCAATCTTAGGCGAAAGTGAACATTTGACAATGCAACCTTTAGTTTGGAAAGTGACATGGATGTAGTTGTCATGGTAGAAAAGATCATTTCTCCACTTTTTCTGTGCATGTCCATCTGATCTATAGGATGGATCTGACTTGCATCAAAATAAAACACATTATTTTTATATTCAACATGAGTTTTGGGAAAAGGAATTGTTGCTTGTAGAAATGTCATTTGCATTATTTCCTTCTCACTTTCAAAGGAAGTAAGGAACTTGTGCTTAGAAGTTGATGTTTGTTTCCAGAACTAGCTATAAACACTTGATTTCAATGCCTCATTCTTATGCTTAATGTCTAAGAATATAGAGAAAATATTATGTTCTTCAGAAAAACTGGCATCTATGTGCTGGATAATTTCCAGAGGTTCTATAGTAGGTGATGATGATGGGGGAGTCATAGGAACATTTGTTGATGTAGAAACTTTAGTGTCTCTTGAATCAATAATCTCTAGTTGTCCTTTTGAATGCAAAGATTAATCAAGCTTTGGCTTCTTGTGCTGCAAGATAAACTCCTTCATGATTTCTTTGGCAGTTTGAAGCTCTTCTCTAACTTTTTTCTGTTGCTTACTCTCAGGGATTGGGGTCTTCAGATTAGAAGTTGAAATAACTTGTTCATATGCTTCCTGAAGAGTGCCTTCAACCCATTCATCCTGATTCGTGTATTTTTCTATTTCTGCTCTGGAGGTATGAGTGTAGGAGGTTGTTTTGAGTTCGACACTGAGAGCATAAATAATGCCATGGGGTCATAAGACCAAGTAAAACTTCGTTAAAACCCATTTTCTTTAACATTGCATCAGCTTCAGCACCAGCTAATCTAGTATTGCGGACGAAGGATCCAATGCTTGCTTTAAGCTTCAACTGAGATTTTCTCTTCCCTGAGACAAAATGGAGATCACTCATGTTTATCATTTGTCTAATATACTCTAAGGAAAAGACTCTCATAGGGAAACATCTAGGAATATTATATGGTGGGATTTCACAGCCATATACTCTAATTTTTGTGTAGTTTTGGTATAAATAGAAATCCCCAGTTTTAGTTTTCTCACTCAAGTGTAAGATCCCTTTGATTTCTTCCCTAATTCTGGGTTCTGATTGACTAGTAAGTAGCCGCTTCACTAGGTGTATGAAGGAGTCTATGAACTCTACGAAATTAGTCGTTGATGATGCAGTCTTGACTAACTCTATACATTGAATCACTGATTTATTCACTCCTTGTGCATCTTGTTTTCTGAAGTGGATAGGAAGCATCTCTACCTGTTGGAAAAGAAACATGTGAATAATTACAGAAGTGTAATTAAACACACCCTGTGTTGTAAAATTCATGAATTGTTCATGTATATTCTCAGCCAATAATTGGTTGTAATTATACATGAACAATGGTTTTTTTCCTTTACTGAAAATGGATAAGAACCCCGTGATGGGTTCATCAATTGTTTGATCATTTGGGTATCCTAAAAAGTATGAAAGAAGTGAAATATAGTGTCTAGAGGTTTCAATAAATATTAAGGATGAGTATGGTTGGTTTTTCTTAGGTAATTCTGCATCCTCAGGTAGGAATATCTCAAATATTTGGGCTCTCTGAGGGAAATTTATCTTATGGTAAAGGTCCAGGAGAGAAGCAGGTGAAAAATGGGTAGAGAATCAGATGAAGGGATGAGGAGAATTTGGTTTATGGTCTCTTGGGATATGGTGATCATAATGTTTCCATTCTGAGCCACCACTGATCTTTTTATGGGATCATATTGTTTTTGTCACTAGAAAATTAGATCAAGGAAAGAATGGGTCTATGGAAAGGCAAATAGGGGCAACATAGATTCCCAGAACCTGATAGGGTCCTGATTATCTATGTGTTTTTGTTTTAGCCATAGATATAGCTCATGGAAATTGAATTCACAGTGAGAATCTATTACTTTAAAGAAAACATATGTGAGGGCTATGAGATCAAGGTTGAGCTATGGTGTAGGAACAAGAATTTATTCTACAACTGGGTCAGTGACCTACACTTCTTCAATCACATGTTTCTTCGCTTTAACTTTAAGGTTCGCCTTATTTTTGGTCTTAGCTTTGGGGACCATGTTAATATGGATATATACTGGGAGAAGGAATTTGAGGATTGGATGGTTGCAGAAAGGGTGACAATGATTACAGAAAAGGTGACAATGATCGCAGAGTGTAGAGGTGGCGTTTTGTAACAGAATGCAGAGATGATGATAATCAGACGAGAAGGTAAAGTGATATAAGGTACTCCACAAGCTATTTTATAGGTCGCAATCTGTGTTTAATAGCTTGGAAGGTGACCGTAGGCGTTTAATGGCTCAAGAGCAGGTTTAATGACCAACATTGCATCAAATGTCTAGGGGATGATCGTGTGAATGGAGTACAACGGTTAGGGAGCGGAGGCGTTGGAGGGTAACAATTAGGTGATGTGGTGGGATGACCAATGGTTATGGCATGGAGGGAGTGTCCGTTGGCTCGAGGCGCGAGAGGAAATGGTTATGGGAAACAAAACTGCCAATGGATTTCGGGGGGGGTACCTCCCGGTTTAGTGTTTTGGGCAGAGGAGGTGCGAAGTGTTGTGGTGCTGACACGTCGCAAAACATGACGGCTATTAAAACCACACTTCGTACCCTCCTCTCCCCCCTCGGGTTAACAAGAAATGGTCGCGGGGGTGGGGGGGTCACGTAGTGATCCTCCACCGTCGATCTTGAGCGGGTATAAGATCCTTCGTCCACACTTGTCGGCACATTATTTACTGTGATTTGACTTTTTTTCATGTAGTAACTTTAGGATAAAGATCAAATGAGCACTATAAAATCAAATTAATTAATGAAAATATAAACCCCTTTTAAATAATTTAATCATCATGAATAAATTTTTAATATTTTGGTAACTCGACGCATTTAAACAGACAACCATGATTTATCTTTTTAGACTAAAGCATTCACATTTTTAATTTTATTGCTTCCCTAACATTTTTTCTTTTTGCCTTATTTCTTTAGGGAAACTAACTCTAACATTTTATTCTGACATGGATGCATAAAAACATAATTTTTCCTAACATTTTCAAATTTTTCTTTTTCATCCATATCCTAACTTAGCATCTTATTTTTATTTTTTCAACTAAAATGCTAACTTATCACAACCAAATAATGTTACAACATGTCATGAAGCATTTGAGCCTATAGACCACAACACACCCACAATTGTACACCATCAGGTGGCTTCACCAAGAATGAGATCTCCACATCAGCCATTAGTATCACCTTCCCTACAACATCAAGCCCTTCACATATGAGGTATTGTGTGATGTTACTCCTCTTGAAGTTTGTGATGTATTATTAGGCCAACCATACATGTGGAATCACCATGTTGTGTATGAGTATAGGCCTCACACCGTTATTATTACTTTTGGATATAAGTTGTACAGGATACCGGAGGTACCACCACCTATCTCTTTGTGAAGCAATGCAATAAGCTCACTTCCTAGACTGGGAAATTTTTTTTCCTTACAATTTTCCCTCAGGGAAAGAAGAATATTTTGGCCATGACCTCCACACAAGGCTCCTTCGCATGGTAGTAGCAGATGGGCAAGGTCATGGAGGAGTACAAGGATATCTTCACCTCACCCACAGGGGTACCTCTATATTTTCAAGTCAAGCACCCCATTGATCTGACCCCAGGTGTGTCGATTCCCAATGGACCGATCTATCAAAACTATGTTTTGGAGAATTATGATATCAAGAGGAATATTTAGGATTTATTATAGAAATGGCACATCATACCAAGTTCATCACCCTGTGGGATCCCAATCGTGTTGGTACAAAAGAAGGACGAGACCTGGAGACTCTGTATTGATTATCAAGTGTTGAACAATATCACTGTCCAGAATAGGTATCCAATCCTACGGATTGATGACCTTTGGACCATCTCAAGGGAGCCAAATATTTCAGCAAGATCGACTTCAAGTCTAGGTATCACCAGGTACCAATCTAACCCTCTGATGTGTGGAAGATTGTCCTAAAATCCAAGGAGGGCCTTTTCAAATGGTTGGTCATGCCTTTCGTGTTGACGAATTCCCCCGTTATCTTCATGAGGATGATGGAAAAAATATTGTGACCCTTCACCAACTCATCCATGGTGGTGTATTTGGAATAAATCTTAATATTCAGCCAGAGTTGGGAAGATAACCACTGCCATATTTGAAAAGTATTCCATACTTTGCGACAACACAAGTTGTGTGCCAATTTGGAGAAATGCACTAGTGGTATGACTCAGGTTTAATATCTAGGGTACATAATTGAAGAATGTTAATTTTTCTATATTTATCTATGTTGTATCAGTTACTTAAGCCCAAATTATATTTCCATTAACAATATATCCAGATCTACACAATATAAATAACCATAAAATATAACTGAAGATAGAAAAATGCATGTAACGGAAGAGAAGACAATATCACAACCATGAGACATAGAAATTGGTCCAAGACAAGGGAAAAACCCCAATCTAGGGGAAACCCTTTCAAATATTCTTCTTTTATAGATTGTCTTAAAAATATTTCAGCAGAGAGTACAATGATCCCAGTACAATAATACAATGAATAATAATCGAACCTAATTTTATATATATATATATTATAAAAATGCAAAATCTATGCATCACTGATACCAAGTGATATTAGCAGCTCCAATCTAGATCTGAGTCTAGAAAATTGTAAATAAATTATCTAACGTTGATGTGAATGTGTGATGAATTACTGATGATACTGTGTGAGAAACTAACAGAATATCGAATTTATTTTTCCCATAAACTTCCTGAGTCACGGACTTGACACACTATGCCCGCGACCTTGAGACTCTGAGTCATGAACTGAGCTTTCTATGCCTACAACTAAGGGTCAAAATACCTTGGTAGCCTGGCTACGAACTAAAGCTTGGCTATCGGCGACAAGCCGCGACCTCGACACGCTTAGCCAACGGGTATGGCCCTGCAGAGCCGCTACCTCTAGTTCTCCTGCCCACGGCCCAAAAACAAATTTCTCATATTTGAAATGAACCTCAGGATCTGTTCCCGGTCCACTTGGTGAGTCTCTTACAACGTACCTGTGTGAGACCAAAAAAGAAAATATGACCCAAAACAAAAATAACATGAGGATGATCTCATGAGAGAATGTGTGCAAATGAGCTTGAGGTCGCTTATATTTATAACTTGATGAGGAACCGCTTGTGGCTTTGACCAGATCAACATGCAATTTAACCAACTCATAAAATAATAAAATAATTCATAATCAAATTTTTCTTAACCGTTAAGAACAATCTATAGTTCAATTTTGATCCTCTTGAAAATAGGAATCTAATTAACTTATTATTTTAACCATCTTAGTTAACCAATGTGTAATTTGACTCTAGTTTCCAAAATTAACACTCCCTCTCAAATAGGAAGAATCCCACTTTGCAATCTCTCCTTGTAGATCTCTACATCAAGGTGTCATCACGACTCAACTCAATCTGCTAAAATTTTCTAGAATCTAAGAAGAAGAAGAATCAAGGAGCAATAGCTTCTACCCACAACTAGTAATAGGATAACTTATCTAAGAGGGGAGCACATCTCCGTCCCTAGAGTATCATCGGGGAGCATAGTCTCAACCCAATCCTGTCGCCTACCAATATTCCCATCAATGCCTCTCATTAGTCATGTGGTAGAACACCTACATCATAATCCATTTAGGTTTTACACCCCAATTACACTCTCAACTCATTGGCCAAACGAGGAGTGGTATTCTCTGCAAAGATCGGATAGGGGAGCATCATTCTCCGACCCTATGAAGATAGGGGAGAAACATTATCAACCCTGGGTAACACATATGAAAGTGCCTTATTGTCCAGATATCCCTCACCCCTAGGAGCCCTTCTTCTCAATTCATCACCCTGAGAGCTCAAAGAAGGTAGGAAAATCTTGCTCAGTGTCCTCGATCAACGTTGCCCCTTATCCAGAGGGGCTACATCCATCAGTCAAAGCTGATATTTAAAAACCAAGGTATTCCCTTTCAGTAACTCCTTAGTGAGAATATTTGTATTCTGACCATATGTTGCAATATTTTGGAGTTTAATAGCTCCTCTCTGCACCATGTCATAGATGAAGTGATATCAAATATCGATATGCTTGGAATTGCCATGAAATACAGAATTCCCTGCCAAATGAATCATGCTCTTATTATCATAGTACATCACTGTAGTGTCCAACACTTGGACCAAGGAGCTCACCAAATAGCTTCCTTAACCACACAGCTTCACAACTTTTTGTGCTAGCAACAATGTACTTTTCTTTTGCGATGCTCAATGCAGCTGATTTTTGCTTCATGCTCATCTAGGATATCAGGGAAGAACCAAGACTGAAGCAACATCTAGATGTACTCTTTCTGTCAGAAATATTACCTGCCCAGTGTGCATTAGTGAATCCATGAATATGGATATCTCTAGTAGAGTATCTTAAACCAAGTGTGATTGATCCATGTATGTATCTCAATACATTCTTGGCTTCTTTCCAATCTGAATGAAGGGGCTCAGTCATTAAATGACTCAATGTGTTTACAACATAACACAAATCTAGATGGGTGTTCATAAGGAACATCAGAGCCCCAATAAACTGTCTATACTTGGATGGATTTTCTTAATCCAGGTGGCTCCACACACCCTCAGGAGACCAAGAGGGATGATGATAGGTCAAAATTAAAAGTGTTCATATTACTCTCGAACTAGGTTCAGATTGAATTTCTCATCGTCCTGATTCCAACGGTGTGAACAGATCTCCAACCAGAGGCTTTATGGAGAAGTTAGAGTGAGTCAAATTTTTGGTCAAATTTGGGTAGGGGCCAGGTTTAACTGTCCCACAAGTTCACCGTCAACTGGCAAGGAACCCAGCTCCTGAAAACGGGTGAAATTTTGGCCTTGTTAATTTTCCCAATTACCCTTATTTTCAAACAATTTAAAAATGACCAATTCCCTTTTAGAAAATCAAAAATATATTAAAAAAGGGGGGTGGCAGGCCATCACCCCTGCCACCCCACATAATATTATTACAAGATATATATTAAAAAATATATTAAGTGGTTCGGTGGGTCGTGACCCCCGTCGGACCCCGTGGTCACCACCGATACCATATGGCATTAATATATAACCAAAACGTTGTGTGGGTGGGTAGGCCATCTCTGGTGGACTCGAACCATGCCACCCCCACACCCAAACATCAAAAAAAACTACGATGAATAACGATGAGTGAAGCTGATGGGAATTGAACCCACCCAGCCCACGTGGGTCGGCCCCATAAAACGGGGTAGTCAAATGTGGAATATGAGGAGCCATTAGTTAGAATAAAAAAGAAAATTCCAAGAGTCATGAAGGAAACTCAAAATTCACAAGGGGAGATTAAATGTTATCCCATTTGTTATAAATAGGCCCTCATAACTCAAACAAATGGCTTGGCACTAGAGATTGGAAACCTTAGCTTCTCTAGTCTAGCATAGGAGTGAGTATCATTCTTTGGATAAGCAAGCAGTAACTTCATGTTTCACTATTGGGGTTAGTGTCATATAATTGTAGTGTATACTTGGAACTTTCACTTAATGATCAAAAGCTCTCAAAGCCAACACACCTTCATGCATGTATCATAGATTTTGTAAGACCATTCTTTAAATTTTTATGATTTATGTTATTTAATTCATGCTAATGTTAATGAACTATTTTGTTGACTTTAGTGTTTCTTATTGGCTGAGTGTTGTATTTTCTTTCCATGATCATTATTATCTTGTGAAATAATTTGCAGGACAACTAATGATTATTTATATGCTTATGCATCTCTTTTAGGATTATACTATTAATTTTTTATAGAGGCTCACTCATTTCCCTTTGCATGAAATAACCTCTTATGCATTACAACTGATATTACACAAAATTTACTTACTTTATATCACCAAAGATATTTGTATGTATTATTATGTGTTAATTGCATCCAAGGCGAATCTTTTAGATCATAGTTATAGCAACTGGTTTTATTTCTGATTGGGGATCCTACTCCAAACATTGTGAGGTATAATTGGCACCTCATATCGGGGAGGTCCCACTAGTTGACAGCTTTCCAGCATTGTCATCAAGGCCTGATGGATCCTCTGATCTAGGTGGATGTTGGCGGCCACCCACCTATTCCACTTAGACCCCCACCATTGTCTCTTTAAATGTTTCATTTTCCTTAATTGTAGCATAGTTAACAAATTTTTTGTTGTTTTTTTTGGTTCCTAAACTTCCCGAGTTGTTTTAAGGCCCTAAACGATGTTTTTGGGAAAAACCGGGGAAAACAAGAGCCTTTTATTAATTTTTTCCAATTGAAAATTGTATCCCTCGAATAGATATTTCTAACAATGTATTGTGTGCATCAAACGAAGATCGTATGCCAAAGTTACGACCCCGGGAATTTGCTGTACCAATTTACCCAAAAGGGGCCCATATTTTTGGTGCTTCATCTCCTAGGGTTATATTTTTGGGTGTTTAGGGTTTTCCATTGTTTCTCAATAATAAATAATCCTTCAAGAATCACTGTAACACAATTCAGAGGCATGTAGTTTCCACATATCTTCTTAGAGATAAGTTACCATCGCTCAAGCTAGTTTATTTCCATTCTCCCTATAAGCATATTTCAGTTCTTTGATATTAATGAAATGAAGTGTTATTTCTGCTACATATTTGTAATTACATTTATATTTGTATTATTTTTCATTCATGTCTAAGTTTGAATCAGTGGTATCAGAGCAGTCTTCTCTTTCTCTCTTTTTCTTTGCATGTCCCCAACGAGGTTAGAGTATAAAGAGTTAGGTATCAAACTGGTTGAACCTTTGCAAGACCAACCTCACAAACCCTGGCGACCTCCCATGGCGGAAGAAAAGAAAGAAGAGGGAGAAAGAGATCCTTTAAAAATATTGCTCAAAGAATCCCTCGAGCGACATAGGAACGCGATGATGGACAATTTTCCCAGATCCTTTGACGGATGCCCACATGTGACGCATCTTTGTTAGACAGTCACTTTGGAGGTGCCACTTCATTCAAGGTACAAGTCAAATTTGAAATTCCCATATTTGAAGTCTAGATAGATGTAAACATCATAGATAGATGGTTAAATCTATTGGAAAGATATTTTTCAATTCATGATTTTTCCAATAGGGAAAATATTACATTTTCAAAGTCGCCCCCATGTCAAGGTTTGGTGGGAAACCTACTGCAAATAGAGAGATGACAAATAACCCTTATTGTTTTCAGCAGAACCCACTTGGAAATATTTCTAAGATGCCATCAAGGAGAAATATTACCCCATGGGGAGCTATGGGGACAAGTACATACAATGGACTACGTTGCGACATGAAAGGGACCAATATGTGCATGAGCTGGAAAATCTATTCCATACCCTGCGCACAAAGATGGGTATCAAATATTTGGAGAAACATCTTGTGCTTAAGTACTGCAGTTGTTTGCATAGATACATTTTCAAGGAAATGGATTTCCTTGACATATCCTCGCTTGGTGCAGCATATAGACATTATTCCAAGATGGAGCAAAAATTTAAGCAGAAGAAGCGAGACTTTGGATTTGTGAATCTGAAGCAAGGGAAAGGCGCCCCAAAATTGCAGAACAAAGGAAAAAGCTAAGGCGTGGCAACCCAGGAAAACCCGTTGAATCTTTAATCAAATAACAACACTACAAAGACAAAGAAGGGCATGGGAAAGTGCTGTGATTTCTATAAGAGCCCCACTCACAACACAAGTGACTGTCGGGCCAAACAATCACTGGTGGTCGAGCTAAAGGCTTCTAAATCAGATGTGTTCTCTGACTCTGAGACATAACTTGACAAGGGGAATGACAGAGTGAAGGGTTCTTCGTTGTAGTTCATTTCCAATAGTAAAACCCAAAAGAACCTCATTTTAGCAGAGGTAATGTTGTCCTTTGAGATAAATGGGGTCAATAAGTATGCCAAAGCATCTATAATGTTTTTTTTTTTGAAATTTTGGATGACAAATGTATAAGATAACTTTTGCAAACATTTATGATTAAATATTTCAGATAATATCAAAAAATATGAATAAGGGTTGCTTGTTTATCTCACACAATGATTAAGATTTTGTAAATGGTTAAGTAGACTTAAGTAAGGAGATATGATTTGTACAATATTCATATTGAATTATTTAATTAATCATAAGCTCAAAAACCTTTAAATAATGTCTAAAATTTCAACAAAACACATTTAACATTATCAAGACGTTGACAATTTATAAATGAAAGGGACTTACATCAACAAACTGTTTAGTAAATCATTCTTTATATTGATAATAAATTCAGGAGGAATTATAAGATAATTGAAACACAACTAATCTCACCTAATTATCTTGATAATAATTAAACATATGAAGAGGAAAAACATAATGAAAACTAGAAAAACTCATAGAGGGAACAAAGTTGTATGAGAAAAATACATAATCCTTCTTCTATTAGTGATGATCGAAAGACTTGTACAATTCTGCTTACAAAAATTCTCTTATCCAAGGGCGCAACCCTTAATAACTCGAATGAGAGTTATTAATACTAATTTCTAAGACTCAAAAATATCTTAAACTAATTACAATAATAGAATAGAGAAGCATAGAAGAAGGAAAGGGATAGATAGTGTGTCTCTGTTTTCATGGAAGCTATTGATGACTTGGCCCTTTTTGATGGAAGTTGTTTATGACTGGACCCTTGAAAATATGTTGTGCTAGCATGCTGTAAAAATCACACTTTTGCTCGATGGTCTCACAAAACTTATCCCATTTGTCTTGACTTGGGATTTCTACAATCATCATCTTTCTGAAGATTTCATCTACCTCTGTATACCTGTCGAAAGTAAGCCTTTGAATGAATAAATGTTTGATTTGATGTTGAATGATCAAATAAAACTACAAAGCTTCTAGAAATGCTTTTCCTGTAGCATGTCCTTTGATACCTGCAAATTTTGACTTATCTATTGCAATAGTATATAAATTTTTACAGTAATCTTCTAATTTAATCAATTTATCATCTAATCCTACCAATCCTGACAGTCGTTTATGATTCAAGACATTAAACTTTGTATGAAACCTTTGAACAACAGTATTCAAAGCTTCACATTTTGTTTGCAGTTGGTTGATTAAATTTCTCTTCTGTAAAACTTTCTTGATCTCCAAAATTGTTGCAGTTATGTCCAGTATGTTAATTTCTTCCAAATCTTCTTTGTCCTTTGAGTTCAAAACCTTGATCATGTCAGTGGCCTCACTTGGCTTTGTTCTTGAGATGCTCTTTCTGCTCTTCTTGGTTGCTTTTCAATTGGTGATGAGCTCTTTTTGTTTGAAAATAATCTGTATGGATGGCCATACCTCTGTCATAGACTTGCTAATGTCTTCCCAAATTTTCTATTGGCTTCAGCCAATGTTACTACCATTAAAGATTCACTCTCTAATTATTTCACCTCAAGTCCCAAATTATGAGACTTTTGAATTTCTTCCATGTATAAGGTATCATATGTTATCTTATGCAATTCTAAAATCTGAAACCTTTGTTTCAATTTGTCATGTGCCTTCTTCTGAACAGCCAAATCCTGTGCCAATTTTGTAGCATCAGTTGTTGTCAAGGATGTTGAAAGCTCTGTATCTACAGAAGATGTTTGATTTTTTGTATTAGGATAAATAGCCACCCGTGTTGCTGATTTGTCTTTTATTAATTCTTCAATCTGTTCTTCCATCCTTTTGATTTGAATATTTTGATCAATGGTCAATTTGAGCATCTCATCTTTGTTGTATTCATTTTATGCAATCTCCTTTGTCTGTGGATCTTCAGTTGAAGGTAATTTGAGCTATTTTCACAAAGTAGAGATGTATGCATTCTTCTTTTTGATAATTTCCTCAAATTCCTTGCAGTATTTTGGATCATATCCAAATTTCACTACAAGGTCCTCCAAAGACTTCAATCTGTTGTATTTAGCCAATGAACACCGCTTTTCAATCTTAAGCTGAGACTGAAAATTTGACAATGCAACCTTTATTTTAGAAAGTGACATGGTTGTAGTTTTCATGGTAGAAAAGAGCATTTATCCACTTTGTTTGTGCATGTCCATCTGATCTATAGGATGGATATGACTTGCATCAAAAGAAAACACAGTCTTTTTATATTCAGTATGAGTTTTGGTAAAAGGAATTGTTTCATGTAAAAATGCCACTTGCATTCTTCCCTTCTCACTGTCAAAGGAATTAAGGAACATGTGCTAAGAAGTTGATATTTGTTTCCATAACTGACTATAAACATTGGATTTCAATGCCTCATTCTTATGCTTAATTTCTAATAATCTAGATAAAATATTATGTTCTTCAGAAGAACTGGAATCTAAGTGCTGGATAATTTCCAGAGGTTCTCTAGCAGGTGATGATGATGGAGGAGTCGTAGGAACATTGTTGATGAAGAAACTTCAGTGTCTCCCAAATCAATAATCTATGGTTTTCCTTCTTCTGAATGTAAATATGAATCAAGCTTTGGCTTGTTGTGCTGCAAGATAAACTCCTTCATGATTTCTTTGGCAAGCGGAAGCTCTTCTCTGACTCTTTTCTGCTACTTACTCTCAGGGACTGGGGTCTGCACATTAGAATTCGAAATAACTTGTTCATATGCTTCCTGAAGAGTGCCTTCAACCCATTCATCCTGATTCATGTATTTTTCTATTTCTGCTATGGAGGTATGAGTGTAGGAAGTTGTTTTTAGTTTGACTCTCATAGAATAAATAATGCCATGGGGGTCATAATACCAAGTAAAACTAATTGGTTGAAAACCCATTTTCTTTAACATTGCATCAGCTTCAGCACCATCTGATATGATATTGTAGATGAAGGATCCAATGCTTGCTTTAAGCTTGAACTGAGATTTTCTCTTCCCTGAGACAAAATGGAGATCATCCATGTTTATCATTTGTCTAATATACTCTAAGGAAAAGACTCTCATAGGGACATATCTAGGAAGCTTATATGGTAGGATTTCACAACCATATACTCTGATTTTTGTGTAGTTTTGGTATAAATACCAATCCCCAATTTTGGCTTGCTCAATCAGGTGTAATATATTTTTGATTTGTTCCCCAATTCTGGGTTCTAGCTGACTAGTAAGTAGCTACTTCATTGGGTGTATGAAGGAGTCTATGAACTCTGCAAAAGTAGTTGTTGATGATGTAGCCCTGACTAACTCTGTCAAGTGAATAACTGATTGATTCACTCCTTGTGCATCTTGTTTTCTCTAGTGGATAGGAATCATCTCTGCCTGTTGTAAAAGAAACATGTGAATAATTACATAAGAGTAATTAAACACACCCTGTGTTGTAAAATTCATTAATTTTTCATGTATATTCTCATCCATGAATTGGTTGTAACTATACATGAACAATGGTGTTTTGTCTAACCTGAAAATGGATAAGAACCCCATGATGGTTTCATCAATTGTTTGATCATGTGGGTATCCTACAGGTATGAAATAAGTGAAATATAGTGTCTATAGGCCTCAAGAAATAATAAGGATGAGTATGGTGGGTTTTTCGTAGGTAATTTTTCATCCTCGGGTAGGAATATCTCAAATATTTGGTCTCTTTGAGGGAAGGTTAGCTTATGGTAAAGGTCCATGAGAGCAACATGTGAAAAATGGGATAGAGAATCAGATGAAGGGATGAGGAGCATTTGGTTTATGGTCTCTGGGGATATGGTGATCAGAATTTTTCCTTTCTGAACCACCACTGATATTTTTATGGGATCATATTGTTTTTGGCACCAGAAAATTAGATCACGGAAAGAATGGGTCTGTGGAAAGGCAAATAGGGGCAACATATATTCCCAGAACCTGATAGGTTCCTTATTATCTATGTTTTTTTGTTTTAGCCATAGATATAGCTCATGGAAATAAAATTCGCAGTGAGTGTACGATACTTTAAAGAAAGCATGTGCGAGGGATGTGAGATCGAGGTTGAGTTGTGGTGTAGGAACGGGAATTTCTTCTGCAACTGGGTCAGTGACCCACACTTCTTCAATCACCTGTTTCTTCCATTTACCTTTAGGGGTCACCTATTTTTTGGTCTTGGCTTTGGGGGCCATGTTAACAGGGATATAGACTGGAAGAAGGAATTTGAGGACTGGGTGGTTGCAGAAAGGGTGATAATGATTACAGAAAATATGACAGTGATCGCAGAGTGTAGAGGTGGTGTTTTGTAACAGAATGCAGAGATGATGATAATCAAACGAGAAGGTAAAGTGATATAAGGGACTCTGCAGGCTATTTTATAGGTTGAAATTTGTGTTTAACAGCTTGGAAGGTGATCATAGGTGTTTAACGGCTCAAGAGTGGGTTTAATAACCAACGGTGCATCAAACGGCTAGGAGATGATCATGTGAACGGAGTACAACGGTTAGGGAGTGGATACATTGGAGGGTAATGGTTAGGTGATGTGTCGGGATGACATTGGATGGATGACAAATGGTTATGGCATGGAGGGAGTGTCCGTTAGCTCGAGGTGCGAGAGGAAACAGTTATGGGAAACAAAACCATTGGTGGATTTCGAGGGGTACCTCCCGGTTTGCAGTTTTGGGCGGAGCATGTGTGAAGTGCTATGGTGTTGTCACGTCACAAAACACGGTGGCCATTAAAACCACACTTCGGACCCCCCCCCCCCCTTCCATCGTGTTTACGAGAAATGGTTGGGGGGAGGGGGGGGGGTCGTGAAGTGATCCTCCACCGTCGATCTTGAGCAAGTATAAGATCCTTCGTCCACACTTGTCGACGCATTATTTATTGTGATTTGACTTTTTTTCCTATAGTAAATTTAGGATAAAAATAAAATGAGCGCTATCAAAATTAAATTAATTGATGAAAATATAAACCCCTTTTAAATAATTTAATCATCATCAATAAATTTTTAATCTTTTGGTAACTCGGCGCATATAAACAGGCAGCCCTGATTTATCTTTTTAGACTAAAGCATTCACATTTTTCATTTTATTGCTTCCCTAACATTTTCTTTTCCTTCTTTATTTAGGGAAAATAATTCTAACATTTTATTCTGACATGGATGCATAAAAACATAATTTTTTTCATCCATATCCTGACTTAGCATCTTATTTTTATTTTTTCAACTCACATGCTAACTTATCAAAACCAAATAATGTTACAACAAGTCGTGAAGCATTTGGGCCTACAAACCACAACACACCCACAACCGTACACCATCAGGTGGCTTCACCAAGGATGAGATCTCCACGTCAGCCAACAATATCGCCTTCCCTACAACATCAAGCCCTTCACAAATGAGGTATTTTGTGATGTTGCTCCTCTTGAAGTTTGTGATGTATTATTAGACCAGCCATACATGTGGAAGAACCATGTTGTGTATGAGTCTAGGCCTCGCACCGTTATTATTACTTTGGGAAATAAGTTGTACAGGATATCGGAGGTACCACCACCTACCTTCATCTCTTTTTGAATTAATGCAGTAATCTCACTTCCCAGACTAGGAAATTTGTTTTCCTTATGATTCACCCTTAGGGAAAGAAGAAGATTCTGGCCATGACCTCCACAAAATGCTCCTTCGCACGGTAGCAGCAGATGGACAAGGTCGTGGAGGAGTACAGGGACATCTTCACCTCACCCATAGGGGTACCTCTATACTGTCAGGTCAAGCACCCCATTGAGTGCCAATTCCCAATGGGCCGATCTATCAAAACTCTGTTTTGGAGAACGATGAAATCAACAGGAAGATTTAGGAGTTATTGTAGAAAGGGCACATCATACCAATTTCATCACCCTGTGAGATCCCAATCGTGTTGGTATAGAATAAGGACGAGACCTAGAGACTCTGTATTGACTATCAAGTGTTGAACAAGATCATTGTCCAAAATAGGTATCTAATCCCATAGATTGATGACCTTTGGACCATATCAAGGGGGCCAAATATTTCAGAAAGATCGACTTGAAGTCTGGGTATCACCAGGTACCAATCTAACCCTCTAATGTGTGGAATATTGTCTTAAAATCCATGGAGGGCCTTTTCAAATGGTTAGTCATGCCTTTCGGTTTGACGAATTCCCCCGTTACCTTCATGAGGATGATGGAAGAAATCTTGTGACCCTTCACCAACTCATCCATGGTGGTGTATTTGGATGAAATCTTGATATTCAACTAGAATTGGGAAGAGAACCAATGCCATATTTGACAAGTCTTCCATACTTTGCGACAACACAAGTTGTGTGCCAATTTGGAGAAATGCACTTTTGGTATGACTCAGGTTTAATATTCGAGGTACATAATTGATGAGTATTAATTTTTCAATATTTATTTATGGTGTATTAGTTACTTAAGCCCAAATTATATTTCCATTAAAAATATATTTAGATCTACACAATATAAATAACCATAAACTACAAATGAAGATAGAACAATGCATGTAACAGAAGAGAAGACAATATCACAACCATGAGACATGGAAATCGGTCCAAGACCAGGGCAAAACCCCACTCTAGGGGAAACCCTTTCAAATATTCTTCTTTTATAGATTGTCTTCAAAATATTTCAACAGAGAGTACAATGAGCCCAGTACATTAATAAAACGAATAATAATCAGACCTGATTTGATATATAGATTAGAAAAATGCAAATTCAATGGATCACTGATACCAAGTGATCTTAGCAGCTCTGATCTAGATCTGAGTCTAGAAAATTATCAATAACTGATCTAACGTTGATGTGAATGTGTGATGAATGATTGGTGATACTGTGTGAGAAAATAACATAATATCAAATCTAATTTTCCCATAAATTTGATGAGTCACGACATTGACACGCTATGCCCTCGACCTTCAGACTCTAAGTCACAACCTGAGCTTTCTATGCCTACAATAAAGGGTCAAAATAACTTGGTAGCTTCGCCGTGAACTAAAGCTTGGTTGTCAGCGACTAGTCATGACCTAGACACGCTTAGCCAATGGGTATGGCCCTATAAACCCGCTACCTCTAGTTCTTCTGCCCGCGGCCCAAAAACCAATTTCTCATATTTGAAATGAACCTCAGACTCTGTTCCTGGTCCACTTGGTGAGTCTCTTGCGATGTACCTGTGCGAGCCAAAAACAGAAAATATGACCCAGAACAAAAATAGCATGAGGATGATCTAAAGAGAGAATGTGTGCAAATGAGCTTGAGGTCACTTCTATTTATAACTTGATGAGGGACCGCTTGTGGCTTTGACTAGATCAACATGCAATTTAACCAACTCATAAAATAATAAAATAATTTTCTAATTAAAATAACTATAACCACGGAAGTTTAAGAACCAAAATAATTCATAACTCAACTTCTACTTAACCGTTTAGAACAATCTCTAGGTCAATTTTGATCCTCTTGAAAAGAGGAATCTAATTAAATTATTATTTTAACCATTTGAGTTAACCAATGTATAATTTGACTCTAGTTGAAAAAATTAACACTCCCTCTCAAATAGGAAGAATCCCACTTTGCAATATCTCCTTGTAGATCTCTACATCAAGGTGTCATCATGACTCAACTCAATCTACTGAAAATTTATGGAATCTAAGAAGAGGAAAAATCAGGAAGCAATAGCTTCTACCCGCAACTAGTAATAGGATAAATTATCTCACAGCGGAGCACATCTTCGACCCTGGAGTATCACTGGGTAGCACAGTCTCAACCCAATCCTGTTGCCTACCGATCTTCCCATCAATGACTCTCATTAGTCATGTGGTAGAACACCTACATCATAATACACTTAGTTTTAACACCCCAATTACACTCTCAACTCATTGGCCAAATGAGGAGCAGTATTCTCAACAAGCCCTGTTTGTGAGTATGATGCAAATTGGGGTATACTTTGGAAAGGTCGGGTAGGAGAGCACCATTCTACAACCCTATGAAGATAGGGGAGCAACTTTATCAACCCTGGGTAACAGATAGGAAATTGCCTTATTGTCCAGAGATCACTCACCCCCAGGAGCCCTTCTTCTCAATTCATCACCCTAAGAGCTCAAACAGGGTAGGAAGAGCTTGCTCAGTGTCCTCGATCAACACTGCCCCCTATTTGGAGGGGCTACATCCATTAGTCAAAGCTGATATTTGAAAACCAAGGTATTCCCTTTTGGTAACTCCTTGGTGAGAATATCTGGAGTCTGAACATATGTTGCAATATGTTGGAGTTTAACATCTCCTCTCTGTACCATGTCACAGATAAAGTGATATCGAATCTCGGTATGCTTGGAATTTTCATGAAATAAATGATTCTCTGACAAATGAATAATGCTCTTATTATCACAATATATCACTGTAGTGTCCAACACTTGGACCAAGGAGCTCACCAAATATCTTCCTTAACCACACAGCTTCACAATTTGTTGTGCCAGCAGCAATGTACTATGCTTCTGTGGTGCTCAACGCAACTGAATTTTGCTTCCTGCTCATCTAGGATATCATGGAAGAACCAAAACTAAAGCAACATCTAGATGTACTCTTTCTGTCAGAAATATTACCTGCCCAATCTACATTAGTGAATCCATGAAGATGGATATCTCCAGTAGAGTATCTCAAACCAAGTGTGACTGATCCATGTACGTATCTCAATACATACTTGGCTTCTATCCAATCCGAATGCAGGGGATCAATCATGAAATGACTCGTAGTGTTTACAACATAACATATATCTAGACAGGTTTTCATAAGGAACATAAGAGCCCCAATCAACTGTCTATGCCCTGCATTTGTGTAACCAACTCGAGAAGAAGAAAAGAGATATCAATGCCTTAGAAATAAGCCACTTCGAGGGGCAACCTCCAATACATTACATGAATGAAAAATTCTTGGATGATACAATTTACAAAACCTCCTTTCTATATATAGGAGTCCATGGGGCCATAATGTAATCCTAGTGGGCCACAATGTAATCCTAGCCGACCTAACAATAATAATTTAAAGACACAATAATAACAAAATGGGGGTTACAAGTGTACAATAATAACAATAAGGGGGTTACACTAACAACAATAAGGGACTATACTAGTAATATAGGGACCTAACATGCCCCTCTCCTTCAAAAAAGTGTTGTCCTCAACGCTTGAGTAGCTCTGGGTGCTTCTGTATAAAATTCTCATCCTCCCATGTAGAATCTTCGGTGGGTAAGTTCTTCCACTTGATGAGATACTCTGAAATTGATCGATTCCGTAGTTGTCGAGTTCTTTTTTCTATGACTGCTTCAGGTTCCAATATGATCTTCCCTTCCCCATCAAGTTCTGGCAATACTGTTTGAACTGGAAGATTTTCATCTATAACCTTCTTTAAGCATGAAACATGGAAAACTGGATGTACTCGCGAAGAAGCAGGAAGCTCCAATTTGTATGCCATAGTACCAATCTTTTGCAACACCTTGTGAGGACCATAGTACTTTGGCGATAATTTATTATCCTTCTTTGCTTGCTTGAGGGACATTTGTTTGTATGGTTGTAGCCGTAAAAATACCCAATCTCCTACATCAAAACTTCTCTTGCTACGATGTTGATATGCCTGTTGTTTCATTCGATTTTGTGCCAAATTCAGGTTATCCTTTAAGAGTTGGAGAACTTCTTGCTGATGCTCGATGTGATCTTCCACTGCTTGAACCTTCGAATTTTCCCTTAAATATGATGTGATGGATGGTGGATGATATCCATAAAGTGCCATAAATGGGGTCATTTTTGCTGCGGTATGGAAGGAAGTGTTATACCACCATTCAGCAAGAGGTAACCACTTGACCCATTGTGTTTGTTTATCAGATACAAAACAACGAAGATATCCTTCCAAACATTTATTTACTATCTCGGCCTTGACCATCGATTGAGGATGATAAGATGAGCTATGAGCTAATTGAGTACCTAAACAAGAAAATAACTCCGTCCAAAAAATTTCCAAGAAAAATGGGATCTTTGTCGCTCACAATAACCCTTGGGCTTCCATGTAGCTTTTGAATTCTCGTCCATAAATGTAGTAGCAAATCGTACTTGCTTTAAATGGATGAGATAATGCACAAAAAAGTGCATACTTGGTAAGTCTATCAACTACCACCATGATGACACTCTTTCCTTCGCACTTAGGTAAACCCGTGATAAAACTACGGTGGAAATCTCCTCCCAACGTCGACTTGGAATGGATAAAGGTTGTAGAAGTCCCTGGGTCTTAATTGTTTCCACTTTATTCCGCCGGCAAACCAAACATTCCGCCACAAACTTTCGAATATCGATTGGCGTCATCCCAAAAAAATTCTTTCTTCACCCCGTCTTTTAAAAAACTCGAGTGTCCTCCTAAAGGAGAAGTGTGCAATCAAGAATCTTTTGTTTTAGTTAGAATTCTACAAAGATATAACATCTTTTGTACCATAAGGAATCATTTTTCCAACTAAATGTATCGTATGTACTAGGATCTTGCCGCAACTTTTGAATGAGTATCCATACATCTTTGTCCTTCTTCCATTCATCTCTTTTGCTTCAAAGCTTATCCAATCCGGTTGGATAATAGAAGTGGCACAAAGAAATGCTTCCACCTCTTCATTCTTTCTTGAGAGTGCATCCGCAACAACATTCAAATTTTCCTTTTTTGTAGATTATTTCAAAGTCATAACCCAATATCTTCAGGACCCATTTTTGCCGTTCTTCTCGACGATAGTCTTTGTTCCAAAAAGTGTTTAAGACTATCATGATCGCCTTTACCTTGAAGTGTCTTCCCATTAGGTAAGTTCGTCATTTCTTTAGTGCATGTAGTATTGCTAACATTTCCTTCTCATAAATAGGTTTCTCGTAAATACTTTGATCGGGACGACTTTCAAAAGCAATGGGTCTTCCTTCCCCGCATTAAAAATCGCGCCAATTCCATTTCCCGAGGCATCACATTCCACAATAAAGGTTTTTGTGAAGTCCGGGTGTAGCTAAGACCTATAAGCTAGGCACACGCTTCTTTAAGACGTTCAAAGGCCTTAGTTGCTTCGTGAGTCCATGAAAATGCATCTTTCTTCAATAATGTTGTTAGAGGTGCTGCTATTCTCCCATAATTCTAACAAACTTGCGATAATACCCCGTTAACCCGAGAAATCCTCGCAAATCGCTTATGGGTTGTGGGAACTTTCCATTCCTTAATGGGTTTTAATTTTGTTATGGTCCACTTTTAACACCCTCGTGAGATACAATATGACCCGTATATTCCACCTCTCGTACTCCAAAGAAACATTTGGACTTTTTTGCATATAATTGCTTCTCCCGCAATAGTTTGAGCACCCCCGTCACCACGTTCAACATGATCCTTCCAAGACTTGTCAGAGATTAGCATATCATCAAAAAATACTAGCACAAATTTCTTAAGCAGTAGCGGCTCTGGAAATGGAATTCATCAACCCTTGAAATGTAGAAGGTACTGGGTAAGGCCAAAAGGCATGACCAAAAATTCATAATGACCCTCATGAGTTCGAAATGTCAGTGAATATCTTCGCCCTTCATTCTAATTTGATGATATCCCGAACGAAGATCCGGTAATCCCGTTGGTGCGGTAAAAATAAATTGCTCCATGTAATTCATCCAATAATTCATCAATCACAGAATGGGAAATTTGTCTTTAATGGTGAGCTTATTGAGCTCCCTATAATCCGACACATTCGCCATGATCCATCTCGTGTACCAATACTACAAGGAGCAGAAAGAACTTTGATCGGGTTGAATTATACCCGCCTCTAACATTTATGCAATCATACGTTCAATTTCGCTTTTTTGGAAGTAAGGATATCTATAAGGCCCGATGTTTGGAGGAACACATCATGGAATCAATGAATAGCGTGATCATGATCACGAATAGGTGGGAGTCCTTTGGGAGTTTCAAACACCTTGGAATGATTGTCCAAGACTTTGTTGGAGATCTCGGGCAGAATAGATGATTTTGATGTTGGAACTTCTAGTGAGCATAATTGTGCAATTACGCCCAAAGATTGTAACCATTGTACTCCTAGTACAACATCAAAGACCTCCCATAGGAATGGCAAGCATTGGACTAGTCAATACATATTCCCCCATGGTTAGCTTGATATTGGTGGCATTTTCCGCAGCAATTTATAGTTCCTCCATTTGCAACCATCACTCGACATTCGGTGCCGTGGGTATAGGAAACAATTTAATTCCTTGGCTACCTTATAATGAATAAAATTATGGGTGCTACCTCGAATCAATCAACACTATTACCCTTTTTCTTCTTTATATGTCCTTCTATATTGAGAGTTTGAGGAGTGGTAATTCCCTGCCAAAGGCATTACACGATATGGTCGGATTCATTTCTTCCTCTTCTAGGGGTGGTTCCCTGTGTATATCCTCTTCTTGTTCATTTTCTTCTTCTTTCTTCACAATCTATGTAAAATAATTTCTTCTCAAAGACACTTATGACCTTTAGTGTATTTGCTATCACAACTCGTAGCAAAGCCCTTTGCTCTTTTTTCTTCCACCGTTGTGGTGTCAACCTTTGTAGGTTGTGGAAATCTAGGCGTAGCAACACTCTCTTCCCTTATAGAATTGAGTGGTAGGCTTCCTTGTCGCCTACAATTTTACATTCAACTTTTCGCTAAACTCGAATGCCTTTCCAATGAATCAGTTCCAAACGCGAACTTCATGTTGGATGTTATCCTTTTGTGCGTTCAGAAGAGATCAATCCCGTGTTCCTCCGTAAGACTGGGCGATTCTTATATTCAATTTTTTGGAAGTCCTCAATGTGATTTCATCAAACCCTTTGTTTGAGATTTATCAATCGGGTAAAGAAGGTGTTGCTCTTTGTATCCTCATAATGTGCTATCATTTCCCTCCGTAAAAATTGACCAAGTGACAATTTTTTTACGGAGCAAAGCCACTGACACTTCATACAAATGTATTTTGTTCTAAAATGTAAAGTTGCAATGCGTACCTCTTTGTGTGTTTTGCACGCTATGGAGATCAAAATATTGTTCCATCCGTAGTATCCATGTTACAGATCCTTTCCATCAAACTTCTCATATCCATCTTTGGAATATGGTGGTTCTTCCGCCAACATTAGAGTTTATGAAATCACAATTAACATTTATTTTGTTCTCATCATGAGGTTTTTCTACTTATCTTTTCACCATTAGGAAACCTTTCTTTGTATAAACTTTGTCAAACCTTCCATGTCTCGCTTTAGAAAATTCTTCATGTTTTCCATTTTCTCATCGATCTTAGCTTCCATGTCATCAATCTTAGTTCCGATGCCCACTTCCATGCCATCCATCTTAGCTTCCAAACCAACCATCTTAGCTTCCACGCCTTTCTTCAAACCATCCATCTTAGTTTCCACGCCTTTCTTCAAAACTTCCATTTCATTTTTTGTTGTTCTTTGCGAGAGCGAAATTTGCTCTTGTAATTTTGATATGTCATGTTGCCATTCTTCATTCATGAGTCATAGTAGAGCCTTCAAGGCTTAATGGGTGTTGAATTCTTTTTTAGGGCCATTTTAGAATACAATACCGATATATATTCTACACTCATGCCCTTGGAATCAATTCAACTTGATTCTTCAAACAAGACTTATGCACCGGAAAAAAAATACACACCCCTTTTACTAGCTTTTAGAGATCGATATTGAAATTGAATTATCTCTCGTAATTGAAAATCTTCGATATTTGAAATTCACCGTAGTAGCCCTCTCGTTTCTTCAAATGCCACAGTCCGACCTCCGATTTTTATTCTCCAAGACAAAGTTGTGTCCAATCTCCCACAATGACCTAATTTCGGACTCGGTTCGCAGAGCGAACTTGTACGACTTGCCACGTGTCACCGTTTTGTCCTTTGTTTCGAAACTCTATAGCAAAGAAACTACAAGCCGTGTACTTGTGAATACTTTTGACTCGAACTTCAATCCAATCTTCGAGAGAGAGTTATTGAAATTTTCCCACGATCACCTCTTTGAGATGAAATTCAGAGCCCGAAAAAGCACTACCTTTCCACAGATCATATCTCCAAAAAATATTGCGAACCAAGATCCGAAATTTTTTGATGAATTTCCTCAGATTTCGAAATTTCGCACCATATGACTTTCGCATTCCGAACCTTCGTAGAAAATTTTTATAGCGCAAATGCCACGATGACTCCGTTTAGGAGCCTCGAAAAAATACCCGACTTCCACAAACATCATATCTCCGAAAATTATTGCGCACCAAAATTCGAAATTTCCCTACACAAGCTTCCCAAGGATGTTTTTCTTCGCACCCTAAAAATTTCAGCTTCTGAAACTTCGTAGAAAAAAAGTTATAGCGAAAATTCCACGATGACCTGTTTGGAGCAGCGAAACCCTAGAATCCAAAGCTCTGATACCAAATGTTGTGTAACCAACTCCCGGAAAAGAAGAGAAGAAAAAGAGATATCAACGCCTTATAAATAAGCCACTTCGAGTGGGCAACCTCCAATACATTACATAAATGAAAAATTCTTGGATGATTCAATTTACAAAACCTCCTTTCTATATATAGGAGTCCATGGAACCATAATGTAATCCTAGTGGGCCACAATGTAATCCTAGCCGACCTAACAATAATAATTTAAGGGCACAATAATAACAAAATGGGGGTTACAAGGGTACAATAATAACAATAAGGGGTTTACACTAACAATAATAAGAGGCTATACTAGTGATATAGGGACCTAACATACTCGGATGGATTTTTCTTGATCCAAGTGGCTCCACACACCTCGGAGACCAAGAGGGCGATGATAGCTCAAAATAAAAGTGTTCAGATTACTCTCGAACTAGGTTTAGATTTAATTTCTCGTTGTCCTGATTCCAATAGTGTGAACGGATCTCCAATCTGAGCCCATATGGAGAAGTTATAGTGAGTAAAAGTTTTGATCAAAGTTGGGTAGGGGCCAGGTTTATATGTCCCGCAAATTCACTATCAAGCAACAAGGAATCCAGCTCCCAAAAATAGGTGAAATTGTGGCCTCGTTAATTTCCCCAATGACCCTTATTTTCAAAAAATTTAAAAATGACCAATTCACTTTTAGAAAATCAAAAATATATTAAAAAAGGGGGGTGGCGGGCCACCACCCCCACCACCCCATGGAATATTATTACAAGATATATATTAAAAAATATATTAAGTGATTTGGCGAGCCGTGACCCCCATCAGACCCCGTGGCCACCACCGATACCATATGGCATTAATATATAACCAAAATTTTATGTGGGTGGGCGAGCCACCTCTGGTGGACCCGACCCATGCCACCCCCACACCCAAACATCAAACAAAACTACGGCGAATAATGAAGAGTGGAGCCAACGGGAATTGAACCTGCCTGGCCCATGTGGGCCGACCCCCAACGGGCAGCGCCATAAAACGGGCTCAATAAAAACCGCAACCCATTTAAAACACAACGGTTTTATAGCATATTAAAACAACACCCAAAAAAAATATAAATGCAGCTATGTTATAACAAAATGCGCCCATTAAAAGAAAACATGTCAATATAGGTGGGGTTGGAACCCCCAACCTCCACCTTATTAAGGCCACCCTTAACTATTAGGTCAACTACCTTCATTGTGAACTCCGCCATCCATATAATACATAACCCCTCATTCGCGGAGCACTGGGGAAAGACGGAGAATGGATGCAATTCGAGGCAGAACGGAATGGGATGGAGGAGCCCAAGAACGGAACAGAGAATGGGGTTCCATATAGTGGAACCATGACACAGTTCCAAGGGGAAAAATGATGGCATACAGTTCAAGACAAAGAATATTCCCTTGATTCCCAAAGATTCCTTGGGAGGTAAAATTTCTCTTTGTCAAAATGCATTCAAGTTTACAGTCGATTTTCTCAAATTTTCGCAGGGAACGAAATGGCAAGGTCGAATTCGCCTTTTGAGAAATGGATTTGTAGATTCCTAGCAGAAGAGAATCTTTGAGAATCTTGATCAGGGATCAGTATTTTAGCTAAAAATTCAAAGTGCTTAGAAATTCTTCAAACCTGAATGATCAGATATAGTTCGTCACCGGGATTCTAATGCAACTCGTTTCATCAAATTCTGAGTTCGTATGAGTGAGTTATGGTCTGTTGTTCGCTTTTCAAAACAGGTAAAAAATGGGCAGGACAGGTACAGGGATGATGTGGGAGCCCAGTCAGTAAAAAAGAATCTTCTGAAATATTCTTTAAGTTTCTGCCAATGAGGCTATGACAAGTGGCATTTTCGGATTCGCCAATTTGGTCTATGTGGGAGTAAATTTCCTAATGTTTCTAAGGTGGAATTGTATTTTTTTAATTATTTAATATTTTATATATATATATATATTATAAAATATAATATATTATATGTTTTTAAACATATTATATATTATAATATTACATAATACATGGCAATGTTTGCGAGGTTAAACGAATAATCCAAACTTCAAAGTCTATTTGATACAATTGCCATAGTCCAAATTTTAGATGGTTAATCCGCAAAGGTTCGGTGCATTTTATTAATACCAAAGGTCCACGGGAGATATGTATTTGAAAAGGTCGTGTTATATCGTATGATATGGTTAAAAGGTAAGGGACGAGGTCATATTTTGACCTCAGAGTTCACCCCCACAACACCACCATATTTAACTATAAATTGTCATATTGCTCGTAATTGAAAACATAAGTCGTTGACATATATTTAATATCACAGTGATCCGTATAACGCCTTCTACTAATCTGCGATTAATTATCACTAGGCCACATTTAAAATTCCATTTGCAGTAATGGCGCTTATTGTTAAGAGCGCCTTATCTTGTTGATTAATTTCTCTTATCCATAATTAATGACAGATTAATATGGAAAAATTTTAGGGGAGCGCACCAAATTTGGTGGAAAGACTATTTTTAGTATTTTAACTGGCAGTTAGCCAGATTTGGAGACAGTTTCCTAGGGAAAAACTTGAATGAGGCATAACTTTTGCCCAGAAACTCCAAATTTGACTCATTCATAACCAAAATAGGGGTATTGGGGGTATTTTGGAGCCATTGAAGTAGGTTGCAGAGGTAGAAAAGGTCATATACATGTTTTTTTGTGCATTTGAAAATTTTTGAAGGGTAGGGCCACCAAGTGTTGGAGGCATTGCCAGAGCATCCAGAATCCAAATTGAGCAAACAAAAAATCATCTCTGGTAGATTTTGATGTTTTAAACTCATTGGAATAGGTTCCAATAGCATTTGAAGCTTGTAATAGCAATTTTAGCACACTTTTAACTATACAAAGGCCCACACTACGAAGCTAGACCAAGGAGATGTAGCCCAAGAGGGGTGAACTCCTTCAACACAATTTTGTGTATTGAGCTATGTTATGTGTGTTTGCTGTGTTTATATTTTCTATTGTTCAGTCATTTAAAATTTTGCTTTTAATTTTATTACAAACACTAAAATTCACCAAGTAAATTGAACTGACAATCACATGCTCATGGACAAACTCTTGATCAATAAGCAAACCAAAGAAAAGAAAATTTTATATCTGGAAATGGTACTAGCACAAAAATACCTAGCAATCATTTCAGATCAAGTTGGTATCAGAGCACAAGTTTGCTTGCTTGTTTTGCTTGAAGGATTTTAATAGTTGCAATTTTTGTGATGCTTACAAGGTTGAGATTGAAGAGAGGAGAAGGGAAGCTATTGGTAGTTAGTCCTGAGATTAGGACAAGAAGGAAGAAGTATGAGAAGGCATCATCCTCACCCAAAGGACCACTCAAATCAACACCTGAAGCACCTTAAATTCCATCTCCATCAATTGACATAGAAGAGGTATAAATTGTACAAGAAGTTGAAGTGATTTAAGAGGTACAAGATGCAAAGATTGAGCCTGAATCCAAAGCCAAAATGTCAGGCTATGAAGAGACTCATGAAAATTCTGAAGAAGAGGATGTTAAGAGAGACTTCAAAGAGATGCAAATAATGGTGAAAGTTATGTATGACGCTTTCATGGCAAAGGAAGCTGGAGAAGGTTCAAAGCATCCACATGGAGAAGGATCTTCAAATAGTAAGAAGGATGAAGAGAAGATCTCAAAAGGTAGTGGAGGAAAGCCACCTCCATCTCCACCATCCTCATCTTCCTCATCCTCATCAGCGTCTTCATCTTCCACATCCACCACAAAAACTCATACCCACACTCATTCCAAGATCCCAAAAGGAAAGACTCCATTACTCAACTTGGACATCAAGTTTGAACTTCCCATATACAATGGTGAGGTTAATGCTAAGAAGCTAGAAAATTGGATACATCAATTGGAGGTGTATTGCAGAATTCAAAACCTTCATGAGGACAGCATAAAGATCCAATTGGCTTCATTAAGGCTAGAAGGAGCGACACTAGTTTGGTGGTAGGCAAATACTCAAGAGGAAATGCGAATTCATGGTAAGATTTGCATTTCTTGGGTTGAATTCAGCTTCTTTCCATTAAAAGACAGTTTTATCCATTAGCCTATATGCAAAAAGAAATTATGAGTTGGAAAAACTTTAGGCAGCTCAAAGGCCAAACTGTTCAAGAGTACACACAACAGTTTAGAAAGAGAGATTTGTTGTTAGGAGTAAACTTGAATTATCAAGATACACTCTTGAAATAAATAGGAGGTTTACATTCCTGTTTGAAGCATACTATTATTATGTTTAACCCAAACAATTTAGATGAAGTTTATGTACAAGCCACACACTTGGAGGCAAGGGGAAAAAAAACATAGAGGAGAAAGGTGAAAGTGAGGATAAGGGAAAAGAGAAGGGAGGAAAATGGAAGGGAAAGAAGAATGCAAGCGTTGGAACGGGGTTCCTGCGTTTTGGTACAATTTTGTAATATTCAGTCTTGCGTAGGGGTTTTGGGGTGGGTCAAAGCCCCTAATATTTTGTAATGGGTTAAAGGGTAGCTCTAGGGTCCGAAAACCATGGTTTGCAGACCATCAGATAGCAAAGGCTAAGATATTATAAATAGATAGATATTTGGGTCTAGTAGGTAAGTAAGTCATAAGATTGATGCTAGGTGTGAATTTTTAAGATCTATTTGGGTTATTTTGGTTAAGGACTCCTGCTGGCTGTGTGCGTGGAGATCCTCAGTCCTGCTGTGTGCGGAACCCGCTAGGTTGTGTGCGCAGGATGTGTTTGGGTTGTAGGTGGATTTTTGATGATAATGAATGCGGAATATATTTGAAGTACTTTTTGCTATCTGGATTAATTGTGTTTACTGTTGAAGCGCATTTGCAATATTTATTTAAGCTGCGAATGTATCTGTGATCTGAAATTAGCTACGATTATAATATTTTGTGATGGTATTTTCTGATGTGCACGTGGATGTGAATGCATTGATTAGATTTGTTAATGATAATAGCTTTTTTATGGTTATGTATTGATTATACTGTTAAAAGAGTTGTGAATAGACTCCTTTTTTAGCGAACCTAATAAGCTGCAACACAGATATACCTTAAGTTACCTACTCTCTCCCATGGTGTAGAAACCTGGTTCCAACACCCTCCCATACTACTTCGGGTGAGACCTTGGCCTACGCAAGTAGGTAATTTCCGAAAGGGCCAGTAGTATAGGGGTTTGTTGGAAAACCTTAACCTCAGAACCTGGGTCAAGACCCCTCAAGCCAACAACAAGTATCAAGAAAGAGAAGGAAAAACTCATTTGAAAAAATTGTTCAAAGACTGGCCATGATGAAGACCACTGTTGGCAACTTCATTCAGAATTGAAACGAGATAGATTGAAAGCCAAAGAGAAAGGAAAAACTATTGCTATAGTTGAACAAGACTTAGGGTTAGATTTAGGAGATGAGACAAAAATTACTACTCTGTGTTTGAAAGGGAATCATGTTGAATGTACTAGTTCATCAAATAGTCACATGAAAACTCCAAATGAAGACATAAGAGAATAATTTTTCCATATTAGAGAGATTTCTAATCATACAAAGATTGATGCATTATTTGATACAGGATCACAAGCAAACATGATTTCAGAAGATTTAGTCAAAAAGCTTAAACTTGAAACCATGGCACCTCATAAACCATACCCTTTGGGATGGATAGTTAAGAATGCTAATTTACAGGTTACAAGGAAATGCATTTTTAGATTTTCTATTACTGCAAAATTTGTTAATGAAGTCGAGTTAGATGTAATTCCACTTGACATTTCTGGGATTGTCTTGGGAAGTCCATATTTGTATGACAAGAAAGCGGTGTTTTATCGCCATGAAAACAAATATTGTTTGCTTAAGGATGGAGTGGAGTATATTGTGAGAGCTCATCGCAAGAAACTGAATACTTCTTTAGTTAATTCAGGGAAAATGAAGAGGCTAGTCAATGCAAGCCAAAACTTGACATTAATGATGATAAAAAAAAGAGATGTTTTGAATCATACTTTTTAAACAAATGTTGATAGGTGTAATGATTTGTTTTAGATTGATAACATGACTTCTTTAAAAGAAGCAGAAAAACATTTGCAACAGTCAACATTGGTGTTGAGCAGTGTTGAAAACAAGGTGCTAGTGTAAGAGGTTGCAAAGGTCAAAGAGAGGACAAAGCAACTTGGAAAAGAAGGCATAGGTTCACAAATGTTCATTGTTGGTTTCCAAAAGGCACATTACAATGGCGAAGATACTTGGTCAAGAGTCAACACAAGTTCAAGGAAAAAACATCTAAAAATCGTCATAGTGACAGAGTGCAAGGTGAGAACGATTCTAAGTTTCCTTTGATTGTTGACCAAGGTAGAAACAAGATTTTTTCTACAAAATTATATTGTTGGTTTGCAACTTAGAAATATCATAAAGATAACAAAGGTTAAAAACAACAATAGATACCCTTCGAATGAAGGAAAATCTTAATTTTATAAAACAAATGATGAAATTATGAAAATTAATGGATAAAGACTAGAAGAGTATGAACAAATTTCATCTTCATAACGGTAAGAACGAGATTATATCCGTGCATTTTAGTGTACACTTGATCGTGACCATTTGGCTAAAATTCAAAGTGTTCTAAATTTTTCACACCTAAACAATTCGATAGTGTTCGTCGCCAGATTCCAACCTGAACTTGATTTATCAATTCCAGTTCGTATGAGTGAGTTATGGTCTCCGTTGTGTGCTTTCCAAACATGTAAAACTACACAAACTACAAAACAGTGATAGTTATGATATAACCTACTTTTCAAGAAAATGAATCTTATGAAATATCTTCAAATTTGTGCCAATGAAGCTATGACATGTAGCATTTTTCGGATTCACCAATTTGCTCCAGGTAAATAAATTTCCTTTACTATTTTATGTGACTGTATTTTTAATTATTTAATTGAGATTTAATATTATTTAAAACATATTACATATATTATATGTGCTGGATTTTATATTTAATTTAAAGTTTTAAATATAATATAATATATATATATTTAAAGTTTTAAATATAATATAATATATATATATATATATAAAGATACATTATATTAAACTAAATTAAATATCAAATCCGCTTATTTATATATAAAAATGCTGTAAAGCAACGAATAATCCAACTGTAGTCCTTAATGACCACATGTTTGCAAGGTTAAATGAAATGAATAATCCAAAACTGCGAAGTATCTTTGATACAATTTCCAGCTCAATTTTAGATGGTTAATCCGCAAAGGTTCGGTGCATTTGGTTTAACACCAAAG